>JAIUZE010001323.1:0-14357 GCA_022085475.1 Heliosperma pusillum | reverse complement strand
ACACGTAAATGTTCAGTCACATTGTGTTTAGGATCAATCAAATAATCCATCCACTTCAGGTTCAAAGCACGGAGCCTTGTCGCCGAGGTTTGACCAAACACGATCTTAAGCTTATCACACATGTCCTTAGCAGTAGGACACATTTCAAACTCACCAATCAAATCATTGTGCATGCAAAACAACATAGTAAAGCGTGCAGAACGATCCTTTTTGAACCACGCATCATAGAGTTTCAAGTTTTCATTATATTTAGCCATATCCTCAGGTTTCTCAGGTTCCTAAGGCTTGGCCACAGTAGTAGTCAATGTTTCAAGTACCTCACGTTCATTAAGAAGATACTGAATCATCCTACGCCAGATGTCATAGTTAGTACCATCTAGCTTTTCAGTTGTGGACAAATCACCAATCATATTTTTAGCCATCTACAAGTATATATTAACAAAATGGACATAAGACACGGTCGGAAAAATTAAAGTACCCCAAGAATTTTATCATTTATATCACATGTTCGAAAATTTCGCCAAGCTCATAATCATCACATAATTACATAAATAATAAAATTCTTATAAAAATTAATCTTTCCTCATAAAATTATTACGAAACAAATTCGTACATCATAAAATTTAAGCTAAACACATTAGCATTATATATGTATAATACCACTAAGATATCAAAACAAAAGTATAAAACAAATCTACACTTTTTAATTAACATTTTATAGTTGAAACAGATTCAAAAAAAAAATAACAATATAGGAGACTACAAATTATGGTTACGTCAAGTCCTATGATAAATATTTTTGAATAAAATTCACAGCATCTAATAGGCATGTGAAGTTCACAAGTCCAATAATGGTACATAACAAAAAAAAGAATACTGACAAAAAGTGACATGGGTACAAAATAAAGCATCTTTTAAATATGCATCTTTCCAATAATACTACACTACTCCCTTGTTTAGTACGAGTAGATGGATACAAAATAAAGCATGTTTAGTACAAAATATGCATCTTTCCAATATCCAATACTGACACAAAGTAAACATAATAAAAGCTCTGTTCACTTCATCATTCACTCATTCATTTTTAAAACCAAAAAAAAACTGAAGCACAACTTCTCATTCATTCTTACGGAGAACAAATAAATCTCCATTTCAATAAATCTCCATTACAAAACAAAGCCCACCATCGTTACCCAGTCGACTGAGTCGCCTCACGTCCTCAACGCGCCACAGCCGGTGTCGGTGCGTGACACACACGCGCCCTTCCTCGGCATCAAACGGTGGTTCGTTACCCAGATCGTCGCCTTACAAGTCGACTGAACCGCCTCACGTCCTCAACGCGCCACATCCGATGTCGGTGCGTAACACACACGCGCCCTTCCACGCCATCAGACAGTGGTTCGTGACATACACGAAACCCGGTTTTGACTTGGGTATATTCGATGGTCACGAAGACCGAAGACGAAAAACGGGTAATAATTTATTATTTTGATCATTAACGATGGAAACCAGAGGAGCATAAAAGGATTACAGCATATATAAACAAAAAAAATTCCTTTTAGTCCGACTCCATTTTATGTTTCATATAAACAAAAAATAATCTCAGACAATTGTTATTAAAACAACAAATACTTTGCTATAAATCTGTCCGGGACAGAAGCCGACAAGTTCGGCTCTGATACCACTGTAGGAAATACGTACCTCAATAGCGGAATGGTACGGAAGATCGACGTGCTGACGTTCTATCCACGAAACCTGAAACCGATGGCTACTAGAGTCACCGGAGGTAGTTCACACCCCAAATCCCAAAAGCTCAAATAATGGTGACTTTGTTGTGATTGTATGTTACTGTCTGTGTAGTTGTGATGCGTGTCTAATTCACACAGAATAAGCTTAATTTATAGGCTCCAAAATAACAGTTACAAGTAGGTGAATAATAGGATATAATGACCATTAAAACTGATTTAATGGGTCATTATCTCTTCTTAATTCTGTCATAATAAGGCTCCTTGAGATGCCTTGTAAAAGCCACATTAAAGTGGACGTTCAAATTACAATAAGGACACTATAGGTGCTACTTTTTTCGGTGATCCTAGTTAAATCGCTGCCCTTAAACTTATGAAAAATTTGGTAGATATATATTTTGCGAGGATTGTTGCTACTGCAGAATCTGTTTCCTCTTTGACACCGCGTCAGCTTGCGTTGTGGAAGTCTCAGCTTGGTTTTCACTCCTCTGATTGGTTGCGTTCGGTTCCTATCCCTGGGTTGGGTCACACTATGAACGGGAGGACTTACCGTAGTGTGGTTGGATATCGTCTGGGTGTTCCTTTATTCGTGGTATCTAGGCCTTGTCCTGCTTGCTCTTGGGTTTTTTACTGATGATATTTATGGGGACCACGTTGTTTCTTGTACTGGCACTTTGGGTGTTAAGCATAGGCATAACCTCGTCTGTGACACCTTATTCGACATTTGCTATAAATCTTGTATTTCTACGGGTAGGGAGGTGGATATTGGTTTAGTTGACGGACATGGCGGCTCTCTTCGTCCTGCGGATTTGCTGCTCTATTACTGGGACAGAGGGCGTGATGTGTGTGTTGATTTGACAGGGTCCTCTCCCTTGACACAGACTAGGATAGCTGATTTGGTGCCAGGACGGGTTGTCGCCTCATCCAGAAATTCTTGGTATCTCAGGATGTTGGGGCTTGGGTGGCCGCTTATATTTTTGCTAGACTTAGTTTTGCTATAGCTAAGGGGGTGGGGGTCCATATTGTCTCTCGGCTCCCCACCAACTTTATGTAAACTTTTCATTTTATTTTAATGAAAGCTGCGAGCATAATTATAATATAATAAATAAATAAATAAATAAAATAATAATAATAATAATAATAATAATAATAATAATAATAATAATAATAATAATAATAATTTGAATAAAAGAGAGCGTTCGTGAGGGAGAGAGAGTGCGATCTGCTAAGGCTTCCGCTCCGACCCCTCTTTTGACCACCATTCGGGCCACCGTCTATCCTGACCCACGACGTTGGTTGTGGTAGAGTTGCTGGTAGTGGTGGGTGCGGTGCGAGAGGGCGTTTGTGTGAGGGGAAGCCGATTGTGTGGGGGAGAGAGGACCCAGGCCGCCTGCCGCCTGTTGCTGGTGGTGTTGGCCGTCGTCAGTGAGAGGGTTTCCACCGCAACACGCACACCATTCAGACCTCACGTCGCCGGTGTGCGTCGTGTGTTGGTGTTTGGTTATCCTGTTGACAGTGCATTTTGGGTTTCGGTTGCGGTGTCGCGGTTAGCATCGGCATTGGTGCCGCGGCTTGCATCGCTATTGCTGAAGCAGTTAACCGCTGTGTGTCAGCCTGTGTAGTTGTTGCAGGTTAGCCATCGTTGATCTCATCTTGGACGTGCGGCCGTTTAGTGCGTTTGCGTTTGTCTTTTAGGGTTTTAATTTGTTTTAATTTGAATTTTATTGCCATGCACATGCACGTGCCCTAGCATGTGTTTTGGTGGTTGGCTCTTGTCGTTGCTTGTCTCATACCATGCCTGTTTAACTCCGATTTCGTAGTCCTTTTTCGAGTCTTCATGAGTGTCCAGATGGTCGTGGTAGGGGCCTTACTAAGGCCGCCTGGCAAAAGCATTTTCCGGACCGACATTGTCTTGGTGGTGCTATGGGTCTGACGCGTCAAACTCTTACCGATAGTCTGACGGTCTTCTCTAATGCTGAGATTACTTTGAAGCGGATGGGGCTTTGGTTGTGTTTTAAAACTCATACATTTCGCTCTAGATGTCGGCATGGTCGGGGTGATATTATTGCGCCTCGAGATTGTGGTGATGGCATCGTTAGATTTTTTATTCACGGAATCCCTAGACCACTGGCTCCGTCTCTGTAACACCCGCAAATGTACCCTATTTTTATAGTAAAAATATTATACGGATACTTTTCAGCGAAATTTAGTTTTAGTTTCGAATTAAATTTCCCGTGTCTAATTTAGAATTTCCGAGTTCGTTTTCGGACTTTACGCGAGATTCCGAGTAAGTTACGTCTTAAGACGTTTTTGGGCTTTTCCTCATGTTTTCCAATTACTCCTTCATATACTCCCTCAAAACCCTAACTCCCTCATTTTCCACTTACTCCTTCTTCCTCATCAAACCACCAAAACCTAAGTTTCCATTTTTGATCAAGCTCTAGATCGTCACTACTCCTTCGTTTCTTGCTCAATTCCGCTAATTTTCGTCTTATTCCTTCCCTCTCATCGTCCTCTCTTCGTATTGGTAATAAAATTACCGTTTTTCTCACTTTTCAATTTATCCGTCTTTCTCATAGGTGAATTATATTCATCTTTTGTCGTCTTTGTTTAGGTGGAGACATTCAAGAACCCGATGAGGATTTCTATCTAGTGGAGGAAGACTTAGAAATCGTTTGAAGACGCGTAAAGGTAACAGTGAAGGGTTACTCGATATCATTTACGTGTTTTAATGCGTTTTCTATGTTAGTAATCGTATTGGGAATAGGATTAGTATTCATAAAACTTGTATTGTTGATGATGAGTGTTGTTTGTTTTTTATTGTTGATGATAATTAATGATTATTGATAGTTGATAGTAGTTATTTATGATAATTAAAAATGGATGATTGAAGAGTTGTTGTTCTCGGGTGAATGTTTTTTCGGCCGGTACTGCACCGACCCATTTTCGTAAAATGATCATATCTCCTTCGTTACTTGCTTGTTTTGGGCTTCTAACCTCCCGTTGGAACCGTAAGAGGATAAGCTATCACCTCCACTTGGAATTTCTGCATTTAAATGTCTAGAACTCTAGTTATGACCGTTTGAAGTGGACCCTTGTCTTTATAGTTTCCAAACTTGTTCATTTGAGATGAGATTTATGTTTCTTATTCTTTATACTTCCTAAACTTGGTCTAATGCTTATGTAATCATGTATTGTTTCATGTTTATCAATGTTACATTTATATCATGCTTATATCACATGCCTTTGTTTTTCTCGTATGACTTTGGTCCCAGCCGGCAGCCGGTCCCTTTGACCGGCTGGGACACGCTGCATTTTGGTTTGTTTTCGATTGTTAGTATTGATGCCAGCCGGGTGGCCGGCAGCCGGTCCACCTGCCCGGCTGGCACCCTGCTGGAGTTTCTTTGTAATTCTTGCTTACGTTTTCATTTATAATATTTCCGATGGTTCATTTATCAAATAAATTTACGGAATGACTTTAAATATTAATATTTTAAATATTTGATATTTCCTTCGCTTGTATCGCATGTTTTGTGACGGTTTTCGGTATGTCCCACTTTGAGTCGGTTTTTACAAATGTTACGGTTTTTAGCACTAATTTTCTATGTGCTTTGTACTCTCATTCCCTTGGCTACCTCCACGTTCGTAAGGATGGAATGTCGGAACAGGGAGTGTATCCTTACTGCTTAATAGCATGTGTTAGTGGGCATATGACGACGTTGTTGGGAGGCGAACGCTTTGCGTTGATCGACCCGGCCGTCAAATGTTGTATACTTGCGAGGTGGTGTCATTTACATGTAGCGTACCGCTTGTTATGAGGCCTGTGCTCTTTTCCGTCTCTTTCGTGAATGCTTCTACTTTTGTATATCTATATATGCATATATAGATATGCATTCACGAAAGAGGCGGAAAAGAGCACAAGCCTCATAACAAGTGGTCCGCTACATGCAGTTGACACCACCTCGCAAGTATACAACATTTGACGGCCGGGTCGATCAACGCAAAGCGTTTGCCTCCCAACAACGTCGTCATATGCCCACTAACACATGCAATTAAGCAGTAAGGATACACTCCCCGTTCCGACATTCCAGCCTTACGAACGTGGAGGTAGCCAAGGGAATGAGAGTACAAGCACATAGAAAATTAGTGCCTAAACCGTAACATTTGTAAAACCGACTCAAAGTGGGACATACCAAAAACCGTCACAAAACATGAGAATAGGGAATTATATAAATTAAACTATGATAAAAATGAATCAATACATGATACATAAGCATTAGAACAAGTTTATGAAGCATAATAAATAAGAAACATAGATCCCCTCTCCAAAACAACGTGTTTGGAAACCAACTAAAACAAGGGTCCACTTCAAACGGTCATAACTAGAGTTCTAGACATCCAAATGCAGAAATTTCAAGTGGAGGTGATAGCTTATCCTCTTACGGTTCCAACAGGAGGTCACAAGCCCAAAACAAGCAAGTACCGAAGGAGATATGAGCATTTTACAAAAAGGGGTCAGTGCAGGAAAACTGCAGTCGACTTTGGGAAACTGGCAGCAAGTAACGCTGCCAGCGCCGGACGACGCTGCCAGCGTCCATGGAACGCTGCCAGCGTCCTGGTCTCAGGCATGCGATTCTTCAATTCTCCATTTTGTCAACAACATACAACAAATCATCATTTTTCAACACAAACCATCAATTCTCATATCAATTATCAACTAACAACAACCATTATCAACAACACAATTCCTAAGATTACTAATCATGTTCTAAATACGATTACTAACAAAGAAAACATATCAAACACGTAAATGATATCGAGTTAGCCTTCACCGTTACCTTTTCGCGTCTTCACTCGATGTCTAGGTCCTCCTCTACTAAGTAGTCGTCTTTGACGGGGTCTTGAAGGTCACCACCTTAGATTAGACAATAAAAGATGAATATAATTCACCTTT
Organism: Heliosperma pusillum; assembly: GCA_022085475.1. NCBI lineage: Eukaryota > Viridiplantae > Streptophyta > Magnoliopsida > Caryophyllales > Caryophyllaceae > Heliosperma > Heliosperma pusillum. The sequence goes on along the minus strand of JAIUZE010001323.1, from coordinate 7,658 downwards.
GAGAAAGACGGATAAATTGAAAAGCGAGAAAGACGGTAATTTTATTACCAAAACGAATAGAGGACGATGGGAGGAAAAGAATAAGACGAACCTTAGAGAATTTGAGCAAGAAATGAAGGCGTAGCGATGATTATAAGCTTGGAAGAATATGGAGGCTAGGTTTTGGGTTTACTTGGTGAAGAAGAAGGAGATGTTGAATGAAGGAGAGTTAGGGTTAAGGGGGGTATGAGGGAGTAAGTGGAAAACATGAGAAAAAGCTAAAATTCTGGACTAAAACTAAAATTCGCTGAAAAGTATCCGTATAATATTTTAAAATACAAATAGGGTACATTTGCGGGTGTTACACTAAACCTTAGGATGAATCTGTTGGTGGTATTGTACTCTCTTGATGGCTTCATTTATTGAGATTGCTATTATAGGGCTATATTGGGAATCGAGTTGAGCGTGATGATAGTTCGTTGTTGTTGGATATTATAATGGTTGCTTGGGATATCATTTGTGAATTAGATGTCTCTAATTGGTGGATTCTAAAAGAGACTTTGCTTTAGGGTAATTGAGTCAGTACCCAAAGTTTGAGGAGTTTTGTCATAAATGAAAATCGATTCATTTTGAGTTTTAGATGAATTAGATGATTTGAATGGTTGTCTGATTGCCAAGTGATTGGTCATTTGTGGTTTGGAATTAGTAATTTTCTTGTATTCTTAAGGAATCATAGTTTGAGATTGAGAAATGTTCGTTGTAAGCTTTGGATAGTGAGTGCTCAGTTGTTATGGATTATAGAGTTAGAATGGTGAACCTATTTATCTTGAGAATTAGTAACCACCATAGTTTTCTAATGTGACTATTTATATTTTGAGGCTTCGAGCGTAGTAATGATCGAGTTAAGGATGTTATAGCGTATTAAAGAATTATTATAATCGATAATGGATTGTGGATTTTACCTTGTCGTGAGATCTGGGATGAGGCTAGTTGGATCTTAGATAATTATGTTTGTTGCTTTGATTGGGATTGTTGTAAATAATGTTTATAAAGTTTAGCGATTTAGAATGGTTAAGGTGTAATTGAGGTAAATTACATTCTCTTGAGTACTAGTTTATTAGTAGAGTTAGTGATGTCGAATTCTTGTAGATCTTCCTGCCGACTTCATCGTGATCTTCATATCCCTAAGAGTTCGATTTGTTTCGTTTTTGAGTGCCTTGTATATATTTTGTTACCCTGAATTGTGTGTAAGATGTGTGAGTCGCTCTATGTACGTGTAATGTCTTCTTATTTTGATTTTATCTTTGAGAAAACCTTCAAATCTACATATTGTATTTCTAATTTAACTTTTCAAAGAAGTCTAAAGATGGATTGTGTACCCTCTTTTTGGATAAAATGGATTTCTTTTGCTTTTATATTTGGATTTTGCGTTTGGTTGGATGTTAGGACTTATTATTGGAGACGTCTGGTGACTAGTCCTGCACTTACTAACGCTTGTTTTGATTTTCGATTTCACTATTTCGACATTGATTTGATTTGAATAACTAGAATACTCGTTCGCGACGGGCACTCCTGCGATCCGTAAATAAAGTTTCGCACTTGTGAAAATATCCTTAAACCATTTTCGTGATGGACCTCGTTTCATGAATGTTTCCCTTATAAAAGTTTTCGTATTAATTTTGAAAACCGATTCTTGTCCTTGATACTTTTGTTTTCTACTCTCAAGTTTCGAGGACGAAACTTTTTAAAACGTGGGGTGATTGTAACACCTGCAAATATACCCTATTTTTATAGTAAAAATATTATACGGATACATTTCAGCGAAATTTAGTTTTAGTTTAGAATTAAATTTCCCGTGTCTAATTTAGAATTTCCGAGTTCGTTTTCGGACTTTACGCGAGATTCCGAGTAAGTTACGTCTTAAGACGTTTTTGCGCTTTTTCTCATGTTTTCCAATTTTTCCTTCATATACTCCCTCAAAACCCTAACTCCCTCATTTTCCACTTACTCCTTCTTCCTCATCAAACCACCAAAATCTAAGTTTCCATTTTTTATCAAGCTCAAGATCGTCACTACTCCTTCGTTACTTGCTTTATTCCGCAAATTTTCGTCTTATTCCTTCCCTCTCATCGTCCTTTATCCGTATTGGTAATAAAATTACCATCTTTCTAACTTTTCAATTTATCCGTCTTTCGCAAAGGTGAATTATATTCATCTTTTGTCGTCTTTGTTTAGGTGGAGACCTTTAAGAACCCGATGACGATTTCTATCTAATGGAGGAAGACTTAGAAATCGTTTGAAGACGCGTAAAGGTAACGGTGAAGGGTTACTCGATATCATTTACGTGTTTTAATGTGTTTTCTATGTTAGTAATCGTATTGGGAATAGGATTAATATTCATAGAACTTGTGTTGTTGATGATGAGTGTTGTTTGTTGATGATTGTTGATGATACTTAATGATTATTGATAGTTGATAGTAGTTATTTATGATAATTAAAAATGGATGATTGAAGAGTTGTTGTTCTCGGGTGAATGTGATCCCGGCCGGGTACCCGGCTGCCGGTTCCCCTGACCGGCTGGGACTCACTGCACCGACCCCTTTTCGTAAAATGATCATATCTCCTTCGTTACTTGCTTTTTTTGGGCTTATGACCTACCATTGGAACCGTCAGAGGATAAACTATCACCTCCACTTGGAATTTATGCATTTGAATGTCTAGAACTCTAGTTATGACCGTTTGAAGTGGACCCTTGTTTTAATAGTTTCCAAACTTGTTCATTTGAGATGAGATTTATGTTTCTTATTCTTTATACTTCCTAAACTTGGTCTAATGCTTATGTAATCATGTATTGTTTCATGTTTATCATTGTTACATTTATATCATGCTTATATCACATGCCTTTGTTTTTCTCGTATGACTTTGGTCCCAGCCGGGTAGCCGGCAGCCGGTCCCTTTGACCGGCTGGGACACGCTGCATTTTGGTTTGTTTTCGATTGTTAGTATTGATGCCAGCCGGGTGGCCGGCAGCCGGTCCACCTGTTCGGCTGGCACCCTGCTGGAGTTTCTTTGTAATTCTTACTTACGTTTTCATTTATAATATTTCCGATGGTTCATTTATCGTATAAATTTACGGAATGACTTTAAATATTAATATTTTAAATATTTGATATTTCCTTCGCTTGTATCGCATGTTTTGTGACGGTTTTCGGTATGTCCCACTTTGAGTCGGTTTTTACAAATGTTACGGTTTTTAGCACTAACTTTCTATGTGCTTTGTACTCTCATTCCCTTGGCTACCTCCACGTTCGTAAGGCTGAAATTTCGGAACAGGGAGTGTATCCTTACTGCTTAATAGCATGTGTTAGTGGGCATATGACGACGTTGTTGGGAGGCGAACGCTTTGCGTTGATCGACCCGGCCGTCAAATGTTGTATACTTGCAAGGTGGTGTCATTTACATGTAGCGTACCGCTTGTTATGAGGCTTGTGCTCTTTTCCGCCTCTTTCGTGAATGTCGACCGAATTTGGGGTACTCGGCGTCTATGATTGACCAAGTCTTGGATGCGAAATGTCATCGCTTATCGAATCGGAAAAAGGTTTATTCCGAGAGTCTGGCCAGGTTTAGACTAGGACCGGGTATTTATATCGTCGTCCTACCAGGAGAAAATTAGTCTACATATACGAAATGTAGCATCGTGTATGCGTTCAGGGAAATGTCTTATCCCGTGGATGCCTTTTAATCATACTTGCCATGTACACGGTGCTAGTGCGTTTTATTTACCGTGAGAGATGTCGTCAAGGTATTGGTGTGTTTGGATGGATGATTACATGATTGATTATTCGTGATCATTGGATGACTTGGCATGGTTTGTTTGTCGAGTCTCAATCTTATCAAACTTATACCGCTAACGGTGAGATGCAAGCCCTAGTGAGTGTGTATGGTTGCCTAAGAGTGTCTTCCCCAAGTCTTTCTATAGCATGATGGTTACGGATTTGTACTTCCTATGCTCTTATCTCATATACATTGATTTGCCTATTTATCCTTTCTCGTACCTCATATGTATATCTATATATGCATGCTTCTACTTTTGTATTTCCGTTTATGTACGTTTAATGTGATATGGCTGGGAGAACCCGGAGTTACTCCCCACTGATTGTGGCGTTCATGTTTTTCATGGATGAACATGTTGCTTGCTTGGATGGCTTTTTGCTTGTGGTATTTTGGGTTCGGGTTTGAGCTAGCGGGCGTTGACCTGGATGATTCACCCCTAGACGTTTCTTAGCTAGTCGCTAAATAAATTTGTCTTTTGTTAACATTTTGAGAGACTACGTCTCTTGTAGTATTTTGTATTTGGTTTGTAATTATTGACATTCCTAGTATTTGTATCTTGCATGTAAAAAGTTTTAAAAACACCGTATTTTCCGCTTTATAATTCACATGCTTGTTATGTTTTATTTTCGCATTCGCGAGGGTTGTCACAGTCTCACTCGGTTTTTTCCTCTGATGATGGGGTTGAGCACGTTTAGTGGTCCGTGTCCTCGCTTGATTTTTTATTTTCTTTGGGCCTTCGCACCGTGAAATCTATTCCTCCTAAGTGTCGTTTTGGGTTTGCTCAGGGTTTTGAAGGGGGTCTTGGATGATGTGACTGACTCTCCTGGTGACCTCTCTTGCTGGGTTCGTTTGCTAGTGTTGTCTCTTTGTCATCTTAAGACCTTCGTTCCTAGGAGTAATCTTGAGTGTAGGACTGCTGTTCGGCAACAGCATCAGGAGGAGATTATTATCAGAGCTATTCTTCTAAGGGGGGTGGCTAGAGGGACTGTGCAGCTTTTGCAGGAGTGTTTGGCTGAGGTTCCGCCTTCGATTTGTGTGGAGGAGGATCTGGGTTTGAGTGAGCTAAACCTCCGCTAGTGTCGGCGAAAGATTTGTGATGGTCATTATACTGCTGCTGTTAGGGTGCTTTCTTCCTCTAGCGTCACCCCGTACACTGATGCCACTCTTTGTGCTTTGCGAGAGAAGCATTATGTCACCCCATCTACTTCATTGTCTTCTTTGCCTGTGGATCATCATTTTCCTGTTGCCTCTTCGGCAGTGGTTTTGGATATGATTCGTGGTTTCCCGCGTGGCACTTCTTGCGGGAGGGATGGGCTTCGGGTCAAACAGCTTATGTATTGTTTGAGTGGTGCTGTTCTGGCTGTCTCTGATGATTTGATCGCTTATGTTACTAGGGTGGTTAATCTATTTTTGGAGAGTCGGTGCCATGTAGCCCTTGGTGAGTACATTGTCAGCGCTCCGCTCACGCCGCTTGTTAAACCAGGCGGGGGAGTTCGCCCTATCGCTGTTGGCACTATCTGGAGACGTCTTGTCTCTAAGGTTGGTGCTTGTCTGGTTGGTCCTTCTTTGTCTTCTTATTTTTATGGCCTTCAATTTGGGGGTCGGGGTGTCCGGTGGAGGAGAGGCTATCTTGAATGCCTTGAATTGGCTCATTGAGGCCGGTGGTGGTGATGTGGGACTTTCTGTGTTGCTAGTTGATTTCCGGAATGCTTTCAACCTTGTTGATCGTGTGACTATGTTACTGGAAGTCCGCCGTTGTTGTCCGATTCTTTCCCGTTGGGTGGAGTTTTGTTACTCTAGCGCTGCCTGACTTTATTATGGAGAGCATTGTTTGTTGTCTTATCAGGGTGTCCAGTAGGGTGACCGTTTAGGCCCTTTGCTTTTCGCTTTGGTTTTGCATCCCCTAGTGTGCAACATCCGGGATTCCTTTAATCTTCCCTTGCAGGCATGGTATTTGGATGATGGCACCATTGTTGGGGGCACTTTGGAGGTGGGGGCTGTTTTGGATTTGATTATGGCAGATGGGCCTCGTTTTAGTCTCCATCTTAATGTGGCTAAGACCGAGGTCTTTTGGCCTATTGAGGATCCTCAGAGTCGGCTACCCGGTGTTTTCCCCCCTACTATTGCTCGGCCCTTGCGTAGTGTCTCTGTTTGGGTGGACCTGTCAGTACTTGTCCTATTTTTGGCAGTGAGCTTGTGGCGAGGATAGTGACTAAGACCATTGAGTTTATGGACTTAGTCGCGAGGTTTGAGGACCCGCAATGTGAGTTGCTTCTGCTTCGTGCTTGTTCTGGTATTTCTAAGCTCTATTTTTCCTTTCGTACTTGCCCCCTGGGAGTCTTTGGGTCTGTCCATCTTCCCTTTGATGCAACACTTCTTTCTAGCTTGGAACGTATAGTCACCGCGTCTCGGCCTATTTTTGGGGATTGGCAGTGGCGCCTTGCCACATTCCCTTTTCCGTTGGGTGGGCTCGATGTTTATGCTGCGGGGGATGTTTTACACTATGCTGTTGTGGCTACCCGTTTGCAGTCTGCAGTTTTGCAGTCTACGCTCCTACGCCCTTCTGGTAATGTAGATGCTGGTCCTACATTGGACGATGCCTTGCGGGTATTTTCGGAGGCTACAGGTTCTGATTTTTTACGTGATCCTAGTGAAATCGCTGCCCCTAAACTTATGATGAAATTGGCAGATATATATTTCACGACGGTTGCTGCTTCTTCAGAGTCTGTTTTCTCTTTGACATTGCGTCAGCTTGCGTTGTTGAAGTCTCAGGAGGGTGCCCACTCCTCCGATTGATTGCGTGCGGTTCCTATCTCTGGGTTAAGGCAGACTATGAACAGGTGGACTTACCGTAGTGTGTTGGGGTATCGACTGGGTGTTTCGTTATTCATGGTATCTAGGCCTTGTCCTGCTTGCTCTCAGGATTTTGCTGACGATGTGTATGGGGTCCACGCTGTTTCTTGTACTGGTACTGTGGGGGTTAAGAATCGGCATAACCTTGTTCGTAACACCTTCTTCGACATTTGCTATGGGTCTGGAATTTCTACGGGTAGGGAGGTGGATATCGGTTTGGTTCACGGGCACGGGGGATCTCTTCGTCCTGCGGATTTACTACTTTATTCCTCGGATAGAGGACGTGATGTGTGTGTTGATTTGACTGTCTCTTCCCCCTTGACTCAGACTGAAATGTCCGATTTTGTGCCGGGACGGGTTGTCGTCGATGCTGCTCAGCGCAAATGTGCTAAGTATAGGGATTTGTGCGCGGCTCCTGGTTATGGTTTCCTACCATTCTCTTTTTCTTCGCTTGGGGAGCTGGGATCGGATGCGGTTGACTTGCTCAAGCGGATCCAGAAATGTTCGGTATCCCAGGATGCTGGGGCTCGGGTGGCCGCTTATATCTTTACTAGACTTAGTTTTCCTATAGCTAAGGGGGTGGGGGCCCAGATTGTCTCTCGGCTCCCCACCAACTTCTTGTAAACTTTACATTTTATTTTAATGAAAGATGCGCGCATCTTGTGATGATAATAATAATAATAATAATAATAATAATAATAATAATAATAATAATAATAATAATAATAATAATAATAATAATAATAATAATAATAATAATAATAATAATAATAATACTAATAATAATAATAATAATAATAATAATAATAATAATAATAATAATAATAATAATAATAATAATAATAATAATAATAATAATAATAATAATAATAATAATCGGCTCCCCACCAACTTCATGTAAACTTTTCATTTTATTTTATTTTAATGAAAGCTGCGCGCATCTTCATAAAAAAAAAAAAAAAAAAAAAAAAAAAAAAAAAAAAAAAAAAAAA
>JAIUZE010001321.1:0-150760 GCA_022085475.1 Heliosperma pusillum | reverse complement strand
TACCGGAGGAAATTAGTGCACATAGGCGAAATGTAAGCATCGCGTATGAGTTCAGGGAAATGCTTATCCCGTGGATGCCTGTTAATCATACTTGCCATTTACACGGTGCTAGTGCGTTTCATTTACCGTGAGAGATGTCGTCCTTGTGTCGTCGTTCTTGAATGCGTGATTTCATGATATTATTCATGGTCATTGCATGATTGGGCACCGTCTATGTATTGGGGTGTTTGAATGGATGATAACATGATGGATTTATTCATGGTAATCGCATGACTTGGCATGGGTTGTTTGTCGAGTCTCAATCTTATCAAACTTATACCGCTAACGGTGAGATGCAAGCCCTGGTGAGCGTATTCGGTTGCCTAAGAGTGTCTTCCCCGAGTCTTTGAATAACATGATGGATTCGGATTTGTATTCCATATGATTTTATCATTATTTATCGAATTGCCTATTTTATCCTTATCGTATCTCACATGTATATTCATATATGCATGATTTTACTTTTGTATTTCCTTCTATGTACGTTTAATGTGATATGGCTGGGTGAACCCGGAGTTACTCCCCACTGATTGTGGTGTTCATGTTTTTCATGAATGAACAGGTTGCTTGCATGGATGGCTTTTTGCTTTGACTATTTTGGGTTCGGGTGTGAGCTAGCGGGCGTTGTCCCTGGAAGTTTCACCTCTAGACGATATTAGCTAGTTTTGCTAAACACTTGTTCTTTGCTAACATTTTAAGAGACCCCGTCTCTTTGTTGTATTTCCGTATTTAGTTTGTAATATTTTGACACTCCTCGTTTTATTTAACTTGCATGTATAAAAGTTTTTAAAACTACCTATTTCCGCTATATAATTCACATGCTTGTATGTTTTTTTTTTCCGCATTCGCGAGGGTTGTCACATAATTTGTAAGTTATCTGAATGAAACAAGTGCTCAATAATACTACATTGACCACGAGAACAAAGCGTTTGTGACTCGTGATGCTGTCTTTCAATAAAAAATACCATTATTTCTTGATAAGATAGAGTGGGAGAAAATTTTTCAAGAGCCACAAACTGAGCATATGATTCGGAAAAGGTTTTCCTCATTGCTTGTTCAGTAGTTGTTTCTTCGGAACCTAAGAGGTCAGGTGGACTTTTAGTCTACTTTACTGAGATGAATTCTAACCTGTGACTTATAAGAGACTGTTTCTAGTCCCAACTTCTTGCTATGGCTTAGAGTCATGCGATTCGTAATGGACTCCATGCGTAATGGTCAGGTATGTGACCTGGTAAATTTTACTTGAAGAAGTACGACCTCTTCAATGTAAATTGATTTTTAAAATCGAAATTTGCATGGAGGAACATTAAAATGTTTTCAAAGATAAATGGGTAGGCAAAGAGTTTTGCACCAACCTTAATTCTTCGATCCATTCGAATATATTTAGCGATTACAGCATATCATAATAGTATGATGTCAATTGGACCACAAGGACCACCTTCTTGAATACGATTCTAGAAGAGGTAGTATATTTTATATTCACCTGTGGGTTCGTAGATCTTAACTATCCTAAGTTAATTTGCAAGCTTAAGAGGATGTCTTAAGTAAGCACTAAAGAGTTGGAATTAGTGTGTCAATCATGTCATAAAATATTTCTCGATATCTCGAGGAATTATGTTTATACATGAAGTTTAGTGGGAGTAATTATGGTTTTCATCAGTCTTATATGCGGAGACATATTGATTATTTTAAATGATGGAAGATTTTGGAGAAGTAGAATACATCTTTTAGATATCTGGATTTGTGGAGATAAATCTAAAAGGATATTAGCGTTGAGTCAAAATTCTTATATTGATAAGATCTTGGACTAGTTCAAGGAAGTTGAACACATGATAATTGATTCCTTTTGCTTCCGCTGCGGGATCAATTATATACGCTGTGATGTATACTTAATCCGACATTTGGTATGCTTTGAGTATGACGAATCATTTGCAATCAAATCCAAGTGAGAGTCACTTGATAGCCATAAAGAACATTCTTAAGTATATGCGAAGGACTAAAGATATGTTCCATGTGTTTGGAGTTTACAGTGAGTTGTGTGTAAGTGGTTACACAGACTTCAGTTTCCAAACTAATCAAGGTGATTTGAAATCATGAACTGACTGTGTTTTATAGAAGATTTATCTGTTGGAAGAGTTCCAAGCAAAAAAAACTATTGGAAAGGTTCCAATTAGGAGTGACATTTTCAAATATAAATGTCATGTATCCGCTGGAAGTGTTCCAGGCAGTTTATCATTGCGGATTTCACAACGGAAATGGAGTACATTGCATCATATGATGATACATATGAAAGTAGCTTGGATTCGACAGTATTGGAGGGAGTAGAAGTAGTTCCTATAGTTGTATATCCTATCCCATGATACTGGTAAAACAGTGGGAGCTACCTTTAGGCCAAGAGTTCTAAGTCTAGATTCAAACCTAGAAAAGTACTCAGAAAGTTTTATGTAACGTGAGATTACGTAGACAAAGAGAAATAGCAATCAGAACGATGGGAAAGATGCAAGTATTGCTAATCCATTAGCCATGCCTTTTGCAGGCTGAACATGATAGTCATGTCATTTCAATGGGATTGAAATATGTACCTAAATTGCTATAGATTATGAGATATGAAATTATTGATAGCGTATCAATTTTTCCAAATATTTGATAATCGCATTCATTGTTAGAGTTTCATTGTAAACTCCTTTATTTAGTGTGACTAAATTTTAATACTTTGTTTATCCGAATTGGTTGAAAGAAAGGTTGAACCCAATTCAAGTGAGGAGGATGAACTTAGTGTTTTGTCCCTAGTCACTCATTTGAGGTGACGTCTCTAAGTGACTAGATTGTAAGTCGATCGATGGTTGGTTCAGCACCATGGGGTCATGGAGATGACTGGTCGTTTACATAGACAGACTGCTGAGACATTCTGTCGGGCAGTGACCATAATAAAGTCCCTTATCAAAATTGTTGAAGCCTGGTCGTGGTGGGGATTTCTATTTTTATTCCTATGAGTCGATTCTTTAGACTGGCGACCATTTACCTGAGTCGGTGTAGTTTCCGATTGACTTTGATTTTGTCCTAGGTCGTGCCGTGAAAGGAGGCCGATGGACATCTTCTGGGTCATGGTGATCTGCATCATACAGTGTAAGATGGATCAACAGGAATTGTCCACCCACGTTGGGTATTAACATCTTCGGGCCACTCGAGGAGTAGTAACTGGAAATGCGTGGCCACGCTCGGAAGAGATATCTGGTAGATTTTCCGGTCAGACAGTTACTCTCCCAGATCGAGAAAACCACTCTATTTATAATTTCAATTGCAAGTGCGACCTGTAAGACACCTTGCAATGAGTGGGAGGATGTGACGCAAAAGAGACAAGAGAATCGGTAGCACACAACTTGTCGAGACAAGTGGGAGAAATTGTAGGAGGAGGAATCCTCCGCAATAGTGTTGTTACATGCACAACTTGTATCGGACAAGTGGGAGATTGTTGGAGTAAGTGTCCTCCACAATAGTGCATTTATATAATAAATCTCATTTGGAATATACGTGGCATGATTAGTATATTTTGATACTCCACGTCAGTTGATTAACGTAATCGGTAACGCTCGGCTGACTAGAGTTTGACGTTATTGTCGTATGACGGCGGTGATCAACTTATCCCTTTAGGTCACACCTATAGGATGAGACCCAAATAGAATACTAATTATTTGTATACGATACAGTTTAATTAGGGCATTACATATATTTGATATGTACGTTTAGTTAGGAGAGTTATTTATTGAAAATTGAGTTAGGAACTCATTCCACTTAAGTTTATTAGTCAATTATACGATAACTGACTGAATAAATTTTACGTCTTATTTTAATACGATTAAATAAGATTTAATTTAGTGATTAATCGTTGATTCATTAAATTAGTTGAGCTAATGCATATATTTTGAGGTAGAGGTAATTAGTTAATTATATTTACAAGAAGTTGTAAAATAAATTAACTGGACATTGTGGGACCCATTATATATTGATATAATGGTAAAATATCACTTAAAAGTTAAGTACATATTGTTTATTAATTTGAGTCATATAATTGTTATATGATCAAATTAACACTTAATTATGCAAGATAATTAAGCATATGATTAATAAGTATTTGTGGGACAAATATCAAAAATCAAAATGGTCCATATAAGACACTTGGACCGGTTTTAGCTAGTAGAAAAACAATCATGTTTATTCTCTACTAAATCCACACTCCACCACATGATTATGATGTGTATGATACATGATCATTATCATTATACAATCCCAATATTCTACCATTATGCATGTGAATAAAATAAGAAGAAAATCACTCACTTTGGGGCCTTGTCATGACCGGCCAAATGCTCCTATATAGAGCATTTGTTGCTCATTTTTCCACTTGACTTGATTCTTCTTTTATTCACATCTTCTCACTAAAATATCTCCTACATCTCTCTAAACTCACATGCAAACTAATATTCTCTTATTATTACTAGAGTAGTAATACAATAATATTAGTAGTATTTATCTTACTTATTATCTAGTTAATAATAAGGTAAGATTATTTGGGTTTAATCTTGGGTGCAACAAGAAGGAGACCTTCTACTTTGGAGGTTGTTTTATGGAGGATCATCCATTAATTAGACAAAGCATGAATTGTAGGACGACCTAGTAAGATTCGAAAGACCGCTAGGACCCGTTCTCTAGTATAGTACTCATCTCGCCCAAGGAAGTACCATTTAGCCTTGACATTTACCGACTTCACTACCCCTTTGTTGACAATATTATTATGCTAGTTTACATGTGAAACCCGTATGCCGTAGATTCTCATTTATATTGTTGTTATTCATCTTGTTATTTGCTTTAGTATATCAACCCAAACTATAATAATTGAACCGACCTCGATAGAATTCACCCTATGACAACTTATTTCGTAAATCTTGTCTCCCTTGTGATCGACCCCTACTTCCCTAACTACATTCATTTGTTGTTATCCTAGACTAGGATAATAATCTTTGATTTGGGTATGCGACAACCCCCTCACTCTATTAGTGATTAGGCCTAGTTGCGGTGAAGATAGGGTTAGTAAGACAACCCGGTGTATCTCACTATTATAAGAAAGGGTTTGTGAGACAAACCCTATCATTATCTCATTTAGTTTAGTCTGGCATATAGTGAGAACTACAAAGAGATAAAAATAGATTTCTTAAGGTTGTATTTCTTCCCTTCAAGTAATAATAGCATCCAAGGCGAATCAAAGTACATGTGTGGATACCGGTAGAGGCATCACAACTGAGGTGCTTATTATTCATCTAGGGTTTTAGATTTCTACAAGCAATTGCATACTTCCTAATTTTATTCTGCTACGCTAGAAGGTATGTAACGATTCATCTTATTTACTATGATGTTTTGTATAATACTTGCAATTTTTTCGGGCTAAAAAAGGTGTTGCATATCCCTTACATAATCTCTACTGCATCCAGATCACAATGAGTCATGTTGTTGCAATTTGCATAAGACGTATTGGCGAGTGGTCTTAATATTATTAAGAGTTGTTTGTCACGGTGAGAGTTATTTTCGATAGTTGATATATATGTATGCCATATCGCATTTGTTTAATATAAATGCATTTATTCAATATTGATTGAATTATTTGTCCCTAAATAATTTACATAGATGAAATGGATCACTAAGTGCGTGACTTAGTTGTGGATCTTTATTTGGATGATATTATTATTTTTGTCTCTAGTAAGAGTATTATGTCGGGACATTTGAATACTCATAAATGACTAGTATGTACGCCGGTGTTCTTTGCAAGCTGTTGACTATTTTTGGTGTTTAGATTTGAGTCTTTGACTATTCTGTACAGTGTAAACTTTGATATCATATCTAGTCTGCCGTGAAAAGGGATCATGGCTGATTATTGGGTGTGCATGGAGTGTGTGATAGGATGTGGTTAGACAAGAAGGATGTGCTCCTCCCTTATGAGGGGAATTTATTGTTTCTTGGCCTCTTGAAGAATGTGACTTGTGGAATGCGTGGTCGTGCTCAGATGGGATGATTGTCATCCATCTGCTTTTACACAAATCATCTCAGAGATTCAAGAAAAAATGATTGGGATATATGAGGATGACACTCTTCCTACCTCATTCTCAGTTGGAGACAATAGTAGTGAAAAGAATGATTATGATTCTTTGAGGACATGTACACATGTGAGATTGAAGTATTTATGTCCATTGTCCTATACAAATTAACCCGCTTCAATCTCTGTAGTCGATATGCCTTGCTAGAGACCAATATCGGTTTGGGATGTAAATGGTGTACGTGTCTAGTAGTCATAAGTGAGCTGATTGGGCCACACACACAAAAAAGGTTTGGTATTAGTATTATTATAAGTCGGACGTATTATAATATTAATAGGACTCTAATTTTGATTAGGCCTAGCTGCGCTGAAGATAAGGTTGGTAAGATAGCCCGATGTATCTCACTATGATGAGAAAGGGTCTGTGAGATAAACTCTATCATTATCTCATTCAGTTTAATTTGACATACAATGAGAAATACAAAGAGATAAAAAGAGTTTTCTCAACGTTGTATGTCTTGCCTTCAAGTATTAGCATACTAAGCAGGGAATAGTACTTACCTGTTTGGGTACCGGTAGAGGCATCACAAATATGGTGCTTATTATTGGTCTGGGTTCGGATTGCTACAAGCAATTACATACTTCTTATTATTATTCCGATGCGCTAGAAGATATGTAACGATTCATCTTATTTACTATGTTGTTTTGTATAATACTTGCAATTGATCCGGGCTCAAAAGAGTGTTCAAAACCATACATTTTGGGTATATTAAATCTTTATTTGTATTTTTGTTTTAGTTATTGGTTTTGATTGTGGTAGGGATAGAGGTCGAGTATGGTGAAAATAAATAGAGCATGATTGGAGCAGTACAATTGTGGTAGGATAAATTTGTGTTCCCTATAATCATTAATTTACTTTTAATATTGTATTTATATGGTGTTTCAATTTCATTTATGCAAATTTTATACTCCCTTCATTCAACTCCAAATACAACATTTCTTTTTTTGACATTATTCGTAAACGAAGAGAATCTTTACGATTCCTTGCAATATATTATTCGAAATATGGTCATATTGGATCTTGTTTAATTCACCTATGAGAGTATAATAAGAATATGAAATTTTTATAATTTTTCATAATGTAAAGCTTAAGATATTTACATTATAAATTATGCATTGAGAAATGTGTAAAAGTGAAATATTGTGTTTAAAGTTGAATAAAGGGAGTAAAACCTCCTTAAGCGACCTATTACTGTTTTATATATTAGCATGGTATGGACTCATAATCTTAGCCAATTTGTTGATGTTCTTATCTACAAATCATGTAGATGGAATAACATTGAACTACAAATTTGCAAATCAGTGATTCGTAATTCATATGAAGCATTAACCTATTATAATCTTCAAAATTTGTAATACCCCCGATTTTATAATAATGGTTATTTACTAAGTAAGCTTTGGTCCTTATCATAAAGTGATATTTCCGGTTTTGCTTTTAAAGTTTTTAAAAATCTCGTGTTTTCGCTGCAAATCTATGTGTTTAATTTATTGTGAAATCGCAGGGTGTCACATATTTACTCCATAAATTATAGACCAAAAGTTCTCGAAATTATTTGGACTCATCAATCTATATTATATTTTAGCAATGACCGAATAAGAGAAGGATCAAAATAAAATTACTGTTCTAGAGTATTGGGAGTCCACAATATAATTTTTCATTAACGTTGTAAAAAAAAAACAAGATGGGCCTTTACTCATTATATTAAAGCTGCACTAACAATGGACAAAGAGGTAACAAAATGATACCCGTGAATTTCACGGATCATAAAAGTAGTGCTAATTTTTAAATGGATGTATTTGTCTTAAACTGAAAACGGGTCAAGAAATATAAATAAGACAAAATAGACCCTAAAATTACACCACAAATTTAGGACAGGCATTTTGCAATTCCCAACATCTTAGAATCAGAAATTAATGAATCAAAATGACTTTTTTGTTCATCAATTAGAATAACAAAAAGTATAAAAAACAAAAACCTAAATTAAAAAATTTAGCCTAATTCATTATTGTATGATAGTAAATATTGTACTACCTATAATGTGTAGGGAAAGGATTACACTTTATCAACAGGGTGAGAAGTAAGCCAAAGAACAAAACCACATAAGAATAAGATAAGAGGAATAAGATGAATAACACTCTCTGATTGCAACATGTTAGGCATACCACTTTGTTTCTTATTCATTACTGTAGATGCCTCATAGACCGGCAATTCATCAGCATTTGAACCTCTTAGCCCTGGCAAGACATTTGCAGCAGGCGTCATGTTCATCGAGAAGTCGTCCGAGAACCGAGTAGTACTACTCGACCGATACATCGTAATACACGATTATTGATGACTTTCCAATAATGAGAAATAATAATGGAGAAGAGAAGGAAAAGGAAGGTATAAGAGATGACAGAATTGTTGTGTTCAATTTATATAGAAGAAAATGAGAAAGGAGCCCTTTGCCTTTGGATTAAACAAAGTGGCAGGGTAGCTAACCTTTGTTTATTAGGCATTGACTTGGGATTGCAATTGACAGTTTGAACAAGTTGATTGATTAAGTTGCACGTACTTTTACACAAATCATTTTAATATAGCAATATGCATGTGAGTTTGTTACAGGTAACTACTTTTAAACCCGTGCAAAGCAAATTTGCACGGGTCTGTTTTTTTTTTTTTAAAAAAAAACATTGATATATTTATATATTAAATAAATGCATAGATAGCTCGACATTAACAAAATGTTTGCCTTTCTATGCAAATGAGGTGATATTGACCGTTTTAGTGTCAAAACGTATATACCCATTTTAAGAGATACTTTCATTTGTTGATATACAAAAATATCGATGACGAACTATTGAATCGAATTGAAAAAAATAAGCTCGAAATAAAATATTAGATCGGATTAAAGTAATACACACAAAAATATACTCAAACTCAAATCTGGGCATCCATAAGACTTAATTTTTGACTATATCACACTCATACCCGCCCGCCCAGTAAAACCCTCCAAAATTTCATAACCTAATTTCTTCACACTATTTTCGATCCACTGCTTGTCACTCACAATTGATTTCCCATCTTTTCCAATATAAAATAAAAAATTCATATTAAAAGCTAAATTTCATTATTTATATAATTTTATTTATTCTCTTCATCCACAATCCATATACATACCGATACTTCTATAAAACAGTCAACTCCATCAAGTTCATCCATGTCGATTTTGCTTTGAGTTAGCCACGCAAGTATACTTAAATGTTCTTTTTTTTCCCCGTTTGAAAATTAATAATTGTTGCTCTATTTTTTAGTTATTTTATCACATATACATCTCCTTATTTGTTTACAAAAAATTTGTTTAATTTTTTTATTTGTTTAAACTCAAATAAAATCTACTTCGTATTTATCAAAGTTATTTAAGCTTTAGGTATTTTTTCGGTCCTGATTTTTTCAGTATTATGAATCCTGCATCAGTTATTCTGATTTAGTTTCTCTGTTTTTATTTAATTTCATTCAAACATTTTATTATGAATGATTTTGGTTTTTTAATTTTGTAAATACCGTCACTGATTGATTCAAATAAATTTTGCTATTTATTATTTGATTAATATTTTTGTAAATTTGTAGATTATTTGTATTTATTTATTTAAGACAACTTTGTAATTATTTATTTGGACATATAAGTTTCTTAGCATATGGTATGAATTAAATAATTAAATGACATAAGTTAATTAAATGAGAGGAGAGAGGCTAATTAAATAAGTTGGCATAAAGGTGGGGCCCAATTTTTTTTTTCTTTTTCTTGTTTTGTGCAGCCAATAGAAAGTCATAGAATGTTTCTACTTTAATATATAGTAGATCATACTTGTCAAATATATTAACCATATTTTTGTTTATTTCACCAGCCCGCTACGCTACATTATCTCTAAAATCTCAAAAAGTTATGATTAATGTATACAATTTGTATATAAATAAATTATAAATTAATAAATTAATTATATTTACATCACAATTATGGCATAGTTCATAATTATCTTTTTTTTTTATCTCTAAGAGTTATGATTAATGTATACATTTTGTATATAAATAAATTATAAATTAATAAATTAATTGCTAATGTTGTCGACTGATCAATCATTAGTTGATAATTATCTTCTTTTTATCTCTAAGAGTTATGATTAATTTATACATTTTGTATATAAATAAATTATAAATTAATTGCTAATGTTGTCGACTGATAAAACATTTGTGCACTTGTGCTGCTTCCAAAACATACGATTCTCGTAATGTCGTAATTTTCAATTTTTTTCATCGAGAATGAGCACTTTTTATAAGTTAGGATTATCATTTTTTTCTTGCCCCTTTTCTGATTATATATATCCCTCGTTTAATTTGTTAAGCATGGTGTATGTATGGAGAATGAGCAATTTTTTTCTTGTTTTTTATTTTTATTTTTTTATTTTGATTATTAATAATCTACTTTTATTCTGTTTTTTTTATTAATCGAGTATTGCCTTTTTACAGGTATATTCATCCACCAATTTATAGTTCCGTCTCATCAAGCAATTTATAGTTCCGTCTGAGAAATTTTTTAAGTTGCAAGAGTATTGTAATTTTAATTATTAATTATTAATTGTTTGAAATTGAAATTATTTTTTTTAGTTGCAAGAGTATTGTAATTTTAATTTTTGGACTTTGTTTTGCATGAAATTATTAGTTTATAATTTTTTTTTCAATCATGGAATATGAAAAAAATTATGGAATTGCGTATGAAAATAAAATATGTAAACAGAGTTTGTAAATATGTAAACATAGTCTAAATAAATCAGAAGAGGAGAGAGGTTAATTAATGTTTTAGTTTTGATGTGGGGCCCACTATTCCTAAATTCTTGCAGCCAATAAAAAGGCTCTAAATGTTTGTGGATTAGTATATCGTAGATAACTTAACTTATTATTAAGCTATAATATACTCGTATAACCATTTTTGGCCGGCACTAATCCAGGCAGCTGATTGGTTTGTTTTCAAATCCTTCACTATGTCATATTATGAATCTTGTAAAAGCTTTGATTTCTGACAACCTACCCACTATATTCTTCTATTTTGACCCTTCCGTTGTCTTATGAGTTACTCGCTCCTTACAATCAATTTATTTCACCCTTACCACCACGGTCAAAATTTCTTTTGTCACTAACATAATTAACTTTGGAAATTGTTAAGGGTAAAATATCCAACACATGGATATATGACATGGCAGCGTGTGATTGAGCAAAAGCAAAGCACATGAATTGAAGATTGGGCGAGATCAACGGCTGAAATTGGAAGTAACAAGCACATAATTTATAACAATTAGAATTACCAAGTCAATAACCACTCCCATAAAAAGCGGACCTGTAGAGAAGATCTCGCGAAACAGAAAAGAGACGATGGGGAGTCAAAACCTACACTATAAAAAGCAAGCAGCAACAAGAAGCAAGGGACATTTTCATTCATTCGCAAAAACATTCGAGTACAAGCAACTTAGTAATTAATAGTGGAAATTCTTCCTAGTGTGATTCTCTTTCTAGTGCATCTATTTGGAGGGATTCCGACTCCCGCTGCGGTTTTTCTCACATTAGGTTTTCTGCGTCACCAATCCTTTGTGTGATTCTCTTTCTTGCACCTTTACTTTCGTTTATTCTTTTTGCAGTAGTAGAGTAGCCACTTTGATCCACCTAACAATAACATCACATAATTAACAAGTTTTTACAAAAACAGTTTGGCGCCCACCGTGCGGCATAGTGGTTAACATCTACAATCAAAGTAAAAATCCCAAATTAAAAATGTCAGGCTCCGGTTCACCCAATACGTGTGGTTCCCCTATCCGATCGTCAGCAGGACCACCTAAGCCAGTATAAGGAGGCTCCAGTATCCCAGCCACAACAGGCCAGATAGTCCCGTTTACCCTCCTGAAGGAAGATGGAGGCCAGACCAAACTGCCTAAGCCACCCAGGGTACCAGAGTCAGGCGGTGAGAGTCCGAAGGAGTCGGTCACTCAGAGTCATACCAGTTCCAGCAGGAACAACAACCCCGTTAGGAGCAAGATTGCAGCGATCCCCCACCAGCCAGAGGGGTCGGGAAAGCAGCGCCTTGCCGGTCCAGATCCAATCCAGCCATATCCTCTACAGACTCTTACAAGTGGGATGAGCGTTATCCATGACGCCCTTAGCTGTTTGGAGAGGGACAACCAGAGCAGGGAGGAGAGGATCTTCGCCATGGCGAACCGACAATCAGCATCCAACCCCCACAGCACCCAGATGTCTACATCAGCCACCTATCCAAATCCAGGACGACAAATACCGCAGGAGCTCGTAACCCGGTTAGATCTAGAAACGCCACCACCCGCTCAAATCGTAGGATGTGCTGGACCAGGAATCCTAACACCCAATAACTTTACGCCCTCAGGCTACCCGCAAACCCAAGGTAACGTCCCTTTTGGTGCTTCTTTTGTTACTAACCCTTTCTTTGGTCTAGGTACACCGAGTCAACCAACCATCCGTCAATGGAGGTCCATCAAATACACTTAACCTATGTAGAGCGGAGTAACCTTCCATTTCTACTCAGAAGAGCAGAACCATGGAGGAGCCATACCCGAAGGTAGTTTCTTTGGTCCCGCCTCAGATATTCCTAACCCTTTTGGAGGATCAGGATAACTAGTGGAACGGCAGTTTCAGGAGCTAAGGGACATGATTAACAAGATAGTTGGTATACCGCGTCCCATGGATAAAGCAACACCTGAGAGCTATACGGACTCCATATTCGAGGACATCATCATCCTTATCAACGTGCCCAAGGGATTCAAACCACCTACCATGGCATTGTATGATGAAACGGATGACCCACTGGACTACATCAACGAGTACAAATAGAATATGATGGTAGTCACCGTTATGGGGCCTCTGGAACAAGCATGCATGTGCAAATGGTTCGGATCTACTCTGTGAGAAGCCGCCCTCCAATGGTTCCTCAGCCTCCCCAATAGGACCATTGGATCATTTGCCGATCTGGTGAACCTATTAACCCAGCAGTTTGCCAGCAGCAGGAAACCAGAGAAGTAGACCAGTGACCTGTACAAAATAATTCAGAATTTCGCAGAATCCACTCGAGACTTCCTGAACAGATTTAACATGGAGAAGGTCTCAATACCGAGCTGCGACATCTCAACAGCGATTGAAGCATTCCGTCAGGGAGTCCACCAAGATTCAGATCTGTATAGGGACCTGACCAAATACCCATGTAATACCTTTGAGGATGTGCAATCCAAGGCTATGGCGGCAATCCGGGTGGAAGAGGACTCGAAATCCAGAAGGACCACCTATGATACCAACATGAGTATCAGTTAAGCATTGGCGACAAAAGAGGTGAAATATCAAAGCCGTACAGTATGCCTATTTTCAACAAAATTTTGGAAGGGACGGACTGGAGGGATAAGCAAAATCTACCTCCAAGGATCAGCGAATATGGGTTCTCAACAAGCATGATAGGCCTACTCAAAGTCTTGAAGGAGCTTGGAGGAAAATTAATGTGGCCTAGGAAGTCAGCGAGATAAAGGCCCTGACGAGAGGGACCAGAACAGGAAATGTGACTTCCATGACGACGTCGGCCATAACACTGAAGATTGTGTTGCGCTACTGATCGGGCCTGTCGCAAGCCCAATACAAAGATAAATTACCCAGACTAGGCTAATAACAAATTAATGTAATTAGGGAAGTAGGGGTCGATCCTCAGGGAGATGGTGTTTCCTATAAGATGTGAAATGTCTCACAATTGGGTTTTATCTAACGAAAATCTGGGTTTTGGGAATTTTGTTTCTAAACTACTACAAGGCATAAACGAAAATGAAATAAAAGCAAATGGAAATGAAAACAATAAAACAAGTGATGAAAAGCATCTAGGGAAGTAGGTTCACACATGTAGATTGATATATTGATGAAATTGGATTTGGAACATGCAAATAATTTATTGTGAGTTCGTAAGAATGATGTGTTCATTACGATCATAGATCAGATGGTCTAGCAGGCTTTTGGGCGATTTACTAGGTCTTAATCTACCATGTCATGCTTTGTCTATTCAATTCTCGTATGTCTACCTTGGAAAAGAATTCCATTTTAGTCGATGATTTCCGGCCAGAAGTCGTTAACTATCGTTACGATCCAAACATGCATAGACACAACGCTTTAAAGGCACAATTTCTTTTATCCAATTAACATCTTTTAATCAATCTAACATGGCTACCCTACACCCTAGAAAGGTGACTACTCACTCATGATAATGTCTAAATTTAAAATGATATTAACAATGAAAACTAGGATTGACATGTTTATTTGACTCTTTATATGGCGATAATAACGACGCTAATTGATAATCTAAGAAATGAAATGACGATTATAACAACACTAAAATGAATCTAAGACAACATAGATAGAAAATAACAATCAAATAGAAAGCAATAAAGGACATTAAACAAGGGATAAAAAAAAAAACCTATGTAACGATCAATGACGATAACGATAACAATAATAGAAAATCCTTGCACATAATAAACGATCCACCAATTACAACGCTTGAACCACACAAAGGAGATTACAAGGATGAAATTCTTATTAATATAAGCTAATATTTTGATATGGAAAAGACAGAAATTAACTAAGAACTAAAGACTAAAGAAGAAGGAAATGAGAGAAGGGAGGCTAGTTCCCCCTTCCTCCTAATCTAGGTTTTGTAAAGAAATGTAGAAGAGAAGAGAAGAGTATTGTAAGATGGATATGATATGAGAGGCTAGAGTATCTATTTATACTATTAGGGTTTCGTGGAGAAGAGGTCGGGCATTAAACACATAGGACAAAAGTAGGAAGAAGAAGTCGTCATGCTCGGATCAGCAAGGATACCCGATCGGGTACACACTTACCCGATCGGGTAAGTGGTCTTCTGGAAGCTCTTGACTAACGTTTCATCTTCCTTTGCTTTGACTTGACTTCCAACATCCCCCTTGACTTCTTCAATCGGGTTTGTTGATAGGTTTTGATGTAAAGCGATGAATTCTTCCACCTAATTGATTGATCTTCCGACAACTACGAAAGTGTCTTTGCTTCTTCTCTCTTTCGAATTAGTGAACCTTCTTGAAATGCCTTTCACTTGGTCAAGCTTGCTTCTTAAATCGTCGGGTTCTAGGTAAATGCTTGGGAATATAGAAAAAGGGCGTAGAAACGTCACTTTCCCTACAACACAGGTTAGAACACAGGAATTCGCCTAGAAGACGATATGAGCTCATAAAGTGGCTTAACAAAGCACAAATGACATACAAAACCGAGCTAAATTGGGGGTTAAAACCATACAAATATTCACTTATCAGCTACACAAGGAGGTCAAACATCTCTACGGAGCAGGGTACCTCGACAATCTCCTTTCAAAAGGGAGCAGGTCTGGTAAAGTAAATGCTATAGATCAAGTGCTACCTTCTCCACCCCCTCTCTATAGTAGAATTGTTAATGTCATCACATGTGGATCCGAGCTGTGTGGGTTGACCTACTCAGCAGCCAAGAGACATGCCACAGAGACAAAAGAGGTGAAATATCAAAGCCGTATAGTAGGCCTATTTTCAACAAAATCTCGGAAGGGACGGACTGGAGGGATAAGCGAAATCTACCTCCAAGGATCACCGAATATAGGTTCTCAACAAGCATGATAGGCTTACTCAAAGTCTTGAAGGAGCTTGGAGTAAATTTAAGGTGGCCTAGGAAGTCAGCGAGATAAAGGCCCTGGCGAGAGGGAATAGAGCAGGAAATGTGACTTTCATGACGACGTCGGCCACAACACTGAAGATTGTGTTGCGCTACACAAGGAGGTCAAACATCTCTACGGAGCAGGGTACCTCGACAATCTCCTTTCAAAAGGGAGCAGGTGTGGTAAAGTAAATGCTATAGATCAAGTGATACCTTTTCCACCCCCTCTCTATAGTAGAATTGTTAATGTCATCACATGTGGATCCGAGCTGTGTGGGTTGACCTACTCAGCAGCTAAGAGATATGCCACAGAGACAAATAAGGTGAAATATCAAAGCCGTACAGTAGGCCTATTTTCAACAAAATCTCGGAAGGGACGGACTGGAGGGATAAGCGAAATCTAACTCCAAGGATCACCGAATATGGGTTCTCAACAAGCATGATAGGCCTACTCAAAGTCTTGAAGGAGCTTGGAGTAAATTTAAGGTGGCCTAGGAAGTCAGCGAGATAAAGGCCCTGGCGAGAGGGACTAGAGCAGGAAATGTGACTTTCATGACGACGTCGGCCACAACACTGAAGATTGTGTTGCGCTACACAAGGAGGTCAAACATCTCTACGGAGCAGGGTACCTCGACAATCTCCTTTCAAAAGGGAGCAGGTCTGGTAAAGTAAATGCTATAGATCAAATGATACCTTCTCCACCCTCTCTCTATAGTAGAATTGTTAATGTCATCACATGTGGATCCGAGCTGTGTGGGTTGACCTACTCAGCAGCCAAGAGACATGCCACAGAGACAAAAGGAGAAGAGCCTGAGTCATCCGGTAGAGTAAGCAGAATAAACGCAAAGGATTTACAGGAACAACATCACGATACAGTAGTCATCTCCCTATCAGTTGGCAATTTCTTGGTAAAAAAGATCCTGATAGATACAGGAAGTTCAATAAACCTCCTCATGCTGAGCGCCCTCAAAAATATGGGACTTGGTGAAAAGGATCTGTCCAGCAGGGCTGTCTCTCTGGTTGGATTCAGTGGTGAAACCACCAGATCGTTAGGGGAAATAGTTATCCCTACTTTTGATGGTGGAATTAATAAGCAAATAAGATATTTGGTAATTAATGGTCCATTTACTTATAATGTTATCCTTGGCTGGCCCTCGATTCATGAAATCAAAGTCATCCCTTCAAAGTATCACCAATGCCTAAAATTCCCAACCCCTTGGGGAGCACAAGAGATACGACGAAATCAGGTGGAGGCCCAAGGCTGTTACAATGATGCACTAAAGTCAACCACCAGCCCGCCAGCATAACAATTATAGAGCCAGCATGTCCATGAAAACTATGTGGAACCACCACAGGAGGAGCTAGATCAAGACATCTAAGATATGCTGCATCCAGAGTAGACCGTGCTGGTAAGATCAGATTGTACCAGGCAAATTCGCTAAGAACTACTCCAGTTACTCAGGAAGAATGCGGGCTGCTTTGCTTGGTCACATGAAGACATTGTGGGCATAGACCCTAGTGTAATAACCCATCGTCTAAATGTTCACCCAAGTTACAGTCTCGTACAACAGAGAAGAAGAAAGTTCGCCCCAGATAGAAACCAGATCATCAACAAAGAGGTGGATAACTTGCTAGCTGCAGACAAGATCCGGGAAGTCAAGTACCTAGAATGGTTGAGAATGGTTGTTAAATGTAGAGGTGGTCTCAAAGAAAAACAACCAGTGGAGGGTTTGTGTGGACTTCACCTACCTGAATAAGTCGTGCCCTAAAGAACCATTCCCCCTGCCACACATTGACGCCATGGTTTACCCCATAGTAGGTCATGAAATGCTAACCTTCCTAGACGCTTGGAGCGGGTACAACCAGATAAAGATTCACCCTACAGACCAAGAGAAAACAACGTTTTAGTCAGAGCGGGGCCTATACTACTACAATGTGATGCCCTTTAGGTTAAAAAACGCTGGGTCTACCTACCAGAGACTCTTAAACAAGATGTTCAAGAAGCAAATAGGGAGCACAATGGAGGTCTAGTGATCGGGCCTGTCGCAAGCCCAATACAAAGATAAATTACCCAGACTAGGCTAATAATAAATTAATGTAATTAGGGAAGTAGGGGTCGATCCTCAGGGAGATGCTGTTTCCTATAGGATGTGAAATGTCTCGCAATTGGGTTTTATCTGATGAAAATCTGGGTTCTGGGATTTTGATATCTAAATTAATATAAAGCATAAATGAAAACAAAATAAAAACAAATGGAAATAATAAAGCAAGTGATGAAAAGCATCTAGGGAAGTAGGTTCACACATGTAGATTGACATATTGATGAAATTGGATTTGGAACATGCAAAAAATTCATTGTGAGTTCGTAAGAATGATGTGTTCATTACAATCATAGATCAGATGGTGTAGTAGGCTTTTTAGGCGATTTACTAGGTCTTAATCCACCATGTCATGCTTTGTCTATTCAATTAGTGTATCTCTACCTTGGAAAAGAATTCCATTTTAGTCGATGATTTCCGGCCAGAAATCGTTAACTATCGTTACAATCCAAACATGCATAGACACAACGGTTTAAAGGCATAATTTCTTTATCCAATTATCATCTTTTAATCAATCTAACGTGGCTACCCTACACCCTAGAAAAGTGACTACTTACTCATGATAATGTTTAAATCTAAGATGATATTAACAAGAACTAGGATAGACATGTTTATTTTATCATAAGACTCTCTATGTGGCGATAATAACGACGCTAATTGACAATCTAGGAAATGAAATGACGATTATAACAACATGGAAATGAATCTAAATGATATGAATAGAAAATAACAATCAAATAGAAAACAATAAAGGATAATAAACAAAGGATAAATTAGGAATACCTATATGACGATCAATGACGATAATGATAACAATAATAGAAAATCCTTGAACATAATAATCGATCCTTGAATTACAACACTTGAACCCAACAAAGTAGATTACAAAGATTGAAATTCCTATTAATCTAAGCTAAAGTTTTGATGTGAAATGGAAAGAAATAAACTAAGAACTAAAGACTAAAGAAGAAGAAAATGAGAGAAGGGAGGCTAGTTCCCCCTCCTCTTAATCTAAGGAGAAATGTAAGAAGAGAAAAGAAGAGAAGTATGAAGAGGTGTAAGATGGATGATTTGAGAAGAGGGGCTGGAGCATCTATATATAGTATTAGGGTTTCGTGGAGAAGAGGTCGAGCATTAAACACATAGGACAAAAATAGGAAGTTGAAGCCGTTTTCTCGAAGCAGCACACTTACCCGATCGGGTACACCACTTACCCGATCGGGTAAGTTGTATTCCAGGTCCTTTGACCGTCGTTTCATCTTCCTTTGCTTTGACTTGACTTCCATCATCCCCCTTGACCTCTTGAGTCGGGTTTGTTGATAGGGTTTGATGTAAAGCGATGATTTCTTTCGCCTATCTGATTGATCTTCCGACAACTACGAAACTGTCTTTGCTTCTTCTCTCTTTTGAATTAGTGAACCTTCTTGAAATGCCTTTCACTTGGTCAAGCTTGCATCTTCAAATCGTCGGGTTCTAGGCAAATGCTCGGAAATATAGAAAAAGGGCGTAGAAACTTCACTTTCCCTACAAAACATGTTAGAGCACAGGAATTCGCCTAGAAGACGATATTAGCTCATAAAGTGGCTTAACAAAGAACAAATGAGATACCAAACCGAGCTAAATTGGGGGTTAAAACCATACAAATATTCACTTATCAAACTCCCCCAAGCTAAACCTTTGCTTGTCCTCAAGCAAACATAACAAACAATACCAGGACAAGGGTTGCAAGCATTGGCTACTACACCATCAAGAAACAAATCTCAACGTAAAATTTGGAAACATAATGAATCATAACCCAAAGACAACGTGGGCAAGAATGATGCATAAACATGGCTGAGAATTACAAAACGACGTAGCACAAAGAATTTCACTATAGAATTTCGGCTCTTGCATGATCTTTTTTACAAATGGACTCTCACGGCACACTCGAACACTCATTGCAGGTAAACGGTGATTTCTTTATGTGTAAATGTTTTTGAGACACTCACCTATCTACGACTTATGAAAGTGTGTCCGCAGTCTAATATGGTAAACAATTGAAAACACAAGTCAAAGATCACAATGCACATAGAAAAAATGCCGGAAAAATAGGAAGAAGGCTTTGGGAAATGGGTGAAAGGTGGACAAACAGTTATGGTTACTGTGAAGTTTTAAACGAGCTAGCAACTAACAAATGATAAATGAAAATTCAATCCAAACTTTCGATCAATTTCCCAGAAGACGAATAACGAAGCCAGGATGAACGGATTGGCTTATTACACACAAAACACAAGGGTAAACTCCTTCTGAATATTGACTTGACATTTCTTAGGAGATACTCACAACTTCTTCTTTTATTTTTTTTTCGATTTCTGTTTTTTCGATTTTTTTCTTTTTTCAACTTTTTTTTTCTTTTCTTCTTTTTTTCTTTTTCTTTTGAACATAACATCACTTTTTGAACAATTCCGTTCTTCCAAATTAACTTTGACATTAAGGAACAAATCTTCTCAAAAGAGCACCCATAAACCATAGTCTAGCTACTAGCTCAACAGGGTAGCCAGTTTTTATATGTAGCTATTATTTTGTGAAGCATTTGTATGAAGGGCTAATTTTGAGGTTTTAATTCAAATTGAAAAAAAAGGCTTCAAATCTTAGTGAATCATGAATGCAATGCTTATAGGAATGAAATGAGAACCATACTTATGCGTTTTGACATGACACACATCACAAGGAGAACTACACACACCCAGATAAGACTGAGTATAGATGTACCAGCTTAAGGAGGTTCTACCTTACAATATATGTAACTTGCCAAATGTCAAGATCAAGCGTACTCATCTATAGATTCATTCCATACCTACTGTGTACAAGACTTCCCCATGTATGCACAATTCAATGAATATCGAATCATTATCTTTTGAAAGCTCTAAGTTTGGGAAATGTAATATGATAGCATAGTAAACAAGCAAGCAAAGCATGAAAAGCATTCAATTATGTTCAGAAATTTTTAAATTTTCTCAAAACTCTTCTTTTTCTTTTATTCAAAATTTGAAAAATGATCAACTAAAACGCAAAATGGGAAAATGCAATCCCTCCCCCAAGCTAAACATCACATTGTCCTCAATGTGAGCACAAAGACAAAATACGCAATAAGATGCTTAATGGGGAAAAGGAAAAATGAAAGAAGAGTGAAGCTTACTAGTCAGCGCGGACTCCCCCAAGCTATTCTTTTGGACTTGACAAGGAAGGTCCTTATATATTCTTCAACAAAATCTTTCATCTGCAAAAGAAATCCTAACAATGAAAGAAGGGAATACAAAAAATAAAAATGCAAAAAGAAAAGGAACACGGGTTGCCTCCCGAGAAGCGCAATTTAAAAGTCTTGCTAGACTCCATTTGTTTCTTTGAAATCATCCTTTATCTTTAAACTCACTATCATCCAAGCTCATCATCATAGCGTTCTTTACATTCTCCATCCATTCCAAGCTTTTTCGAGAATAGCCCTTTCTAGCACTTTTAGCAGTAGTGCTTTTAGTATGGTCACCTGCAAGAGAATCAACACTAACATGTGTCTCCAATGGATCCGTAAGTAAGGATCGAGGCATAGAATAAACAATAGAAGAGTCATCAACATCCAGCACATAACATGAGTCTTCTAACGCAGGACTCCTAACGGTGGAGGTTTTACTAAAGGTCACCTTGTCATCTCCTATCTCTAATATTAACTTCCCATTCTTGACATCAAAAACTGCACCAGTGGTGTGCAAAAAGGGTCTTCCCAAAATGATTGGGTTTTGAGAGTCCTCGGCCATGTCAAGTACTAGAAAGTCAACGGGAATGAAAAACTTACCAACTTTGACGGGCACATCTTTTAAAATACCCATAGGTTGTTTCATAGAACGGTCCGCCATTTGCAAAGTAATATTAGTGCATTTCAAAGCACCCATGTTAATTTTTTCAAACATAGAAAAGGGCATGACACTTACACTAGCACCTAGGTTGCAAAGGGCCTTATCAATGGTATATGTGCCTATAGTGCAAGGGATGGAGTAACTACCAGGGTCCTTGAGTTTTGGTGGAGACTTATTTTGCAAGAGTGCACTACACTCTTCAGTGAAAGCTACGGTCTCAATCTCATTGAAGGATCTCTTCTTTTTGAGGACTTCCTTCATAAACTTGGAATAAGAAGGAACTTGGGAAAGCAATTCAATGAAAGGGACTGTTACCTTTAAGTTCTTGACGACGTCAAGGAACTTACCATACTTTGCCTCCTCCTTGTGCTTGGCTAATCTTTGGGGAAATGGGACTTTGATCTCAATAGGAATCTCGGGCTCTTTCCCTTTGACATGGGCACCTCATCTTCAACATCAACAACCACGGGCTCATCATTATGCTTACCACTTCTCGAGGAAATGGCATTTACAGTTTCGTGAGGTTGGAAACATTGTGAAGGCAGCTGCCCTTGCTTTTGGTGGGTATTAGAAGAGGTAAATTGGGAAATTTTAGCTTCCAACAATTTGATGGCGGCATCCTTAGCTTGATCGCTCTCTTGGAATTGAGCTATCATGGTGTCTTGCCTTTGAGCCAATTGTAGAATCATGACTTCAAGTTTACTTACCCCATTGTCACCTTGTGGAAATGTAGAAAATTGAAATTGTTCTAGCTTTTCTGTGAGAAGGGCTACTTGGGCTTGTAAAAGTGTCAAAGTGGGGTCCTCTGGCTTAGATTTGAATGGTATGGAACATGAATTTCTATATTAAGAATCGTGAATTGCCATGGATTCAATGGTAGTGTGAGCAATTTTAACATTGATTTGATCAAATCTTCCATTGTTAGCAGAATCAAGGATACGACGGGACTCTATATAACACCCATTATAGAATGTGATGGCAAGGAGCCATGGATATATCCCATGATGAGGACACTCCCTTTGCAAGTCCTTGTACCTCTCCCATGCTTCATATAGGCTCTCATCCTCCCCTTGTCGGAAACTAGTGATTTGACTTCTCAACAAAGCGGTCTTTTCTGGAGGAAAGTACTTTTGGTAGAAGGCAAGAGCTAAACTCTCCCAATCGGTGATACCTAATGTAACCTTATCAAGGCTATGTATCCACAACTTTGCCTTAACCCTCAAAGAGAATGAGAAGAGCATCTCTCTTATTTGCCCTTGGGTGACTCCAGTTTATCTAATAGTGGAACAATAGTCACAGAAGTTTTGGATGTGAAGGTTGGGATCTTCTGTGGCATTGCCACTAAATTGGCTTCTTTCTATAAGGTTAATGAAGGAGGGTTTAATTTCAAAGTTTTGGGCTTCGATTTGGGGTGTAGCAATACCCCTTGGAAATGTTTCTGCGGTGGGTTTGGAATGGTCTGAAAGTCGAACCATTTTTGTGAAGATGAAGATGGAATGTTGTTTGAAATTTGATTGGTTTATGTGAATGGAGATGAGAATGGATCTTCTTCTCCTTCAAGATTAGATAAAATATCCGAGTATTTCTCACGAATACGATCTAAACTTGAAATATCAGAAGCTTTTGAAATTTCGTTGAATAACTTTAATTTCCAACGAAGAGTTCTTTCTAGTTCGGGGTCTAAAGTAATAGGGGTCCCTAGTCTAGAAGATCGGGGCATAAGATTGAAAAGCTAAGATGAAAAATCAAGAGAGGTCTAAAGGAATTTGGGTTCCTAAAGACTAGATATAACTAATTGCGATAAAAATCACAAGAAAAAGGATAACTAAACCGTGCTCCCCGGCAACGGCGCCAAAATTAGATCGGGCCTGTCGCAAGCCCAATACAAAGATAAATTACCCAGACTAGGCTAATAACAAATTAATGTAATTAGGGAAGTAGGGGTCGATCCTCAGGGAGATGGTGTTTCCTATAGGATGTGAAATGTCTCGCAATTGGGTTTTATCTAATGAATATCTGGGTTTTGGGATTTTGATATCTAAACTAATATAAAGCATAAATGAAAACAAAATAAAAACAAATGAAAACAATAAAGCAAGTGATGAAAAGCATCTAGGGAAGTAGGTTCACACATGTAGATTGACATATTGATGAAATTGGATTTGGAACATGCAAATAATTCATTGTGAGTTCGTAAGAATGATGTGTTCATTACAATCATAGATCAGATGGTCTAGCAGGCTTTTAGGCAATTTACTAGGTCTTAATCCACCATGTCATGCTTTGTCTATTCAATTCGCGTATCTCTACCTTGGAAAAGAATTCCATTTTAGTCGATGATTTCCGGCCAGAAATTGTTAACTATCGTTACAATCCAAACATGCATAGACACAACGGTTTAAAGGCATAATTTCTTTATCCAATTATCATCTTTTAATCAATCTAACATGGCTACCCTACACCCTAGAAAAGTGACTACTTACTCATGATAATGTTTAAATCTAAGATGATATTAACAAGAACTAGGATAGACATGTTTATTTTATTATAAGACTCTCTATGTGGCGATAATAACGACGCTAATTGACAATCTAGGAAATGAAATGACGATTATAACAACATGGAAATGAATCTAAATGATATGAACAGAAAATAACAATCAAATAGAAAACAATAAAGGATAATAAACAAAGGATAAATTAGGAATACCTATATGACGATCAATGACGATAATGATAACAATAATAGAAAATCCTTGAACATAATAATCGATCCTTGAATTACTACACTTGAACCCAACAAAGTAGATTACAAAGATTGAAATTCCTATTAGTCTAAGCTAAAGTTTTGATGTGAAATGGACAGAAATAAACTAAGAACTAAAGACTAAAGAAGAAGAAAATGAGAGAAGGGAGGCTAGTTCCCCCTCCTCTTTATCTAAGGAGAAATGTAAGAAGAGAAGAGAAGATAAGAGAAGTATGAAGAGGTGTAAGATGGATGATTTGAGAAGAGGGGCTGGAGCATCTATATAGGATTAGGGTTTCGTGGAGAAGAGGTCGAGCATTAAACACATAGGACAAAAATAGGAAGTTGAAGCCGTTTTCTCGAAGCAGCACACTTACCCGATCGGGTACACCACTTACCCGATCGGGTAAGTTGTATTCCAGGTCCTTTGACCGTCGTTTCATCTTCCTTTGCTTTGACTTGACTTCCATCATCTCCCTTGACCTCTTGAGTCGGGTTTGTTGAAAATGTTTGATGTAAAGCGATGATTTCTTTCGCCTATCTGATTGATCTTCCGACAACTACGAAACTGTCTTTGCTTCTTCTCTCTTTTGAATTAGTGAACCTTCTTGAAATGCCTTTCACTCGGTCAAGCTTGCATCTTCAAATCGTCGGGTTCTAGGCAAATGCTCGGAAATATAGAAAAAGGGCGTAGAAACGTCACTTTCCCTACAAAACATGTTAGAGCACAGGAATTCGCCTAGAAGACGATATTAGCTCATAAAGTGGCTTAACAAAGCATAAATGACATACAAAACTGAGCTAAATTGGGGGTTAAAACCATACAAATATTCATTTATCAAACTCTCCCAAGCTAAACCTTTGCTTGTCCTCAAGCAAACATAACAAACAATACCAGGACAAGTGTTGCAAGCATTGGCTACTACACCATCAAGAAACAAATCTCGACGTAAAACTTTGGAAACATAATGAATCATAACCCAAAGACAACGTGGGCAAGAATGATACATAAACATGGCTGAGAATTACATAACGACGTAGTACAAAGAATTTCACTATAGAATTTCGGCTCTTGCATGATCTTTTTGACAAATGGACTCTCACGGCACACTCAAACACACATTGCATGTAAACGGTGATTTCTTTATGTGTAAATGTTTTTGAGACACTCACCTATCTACGACTTATGAAAGTGTGTCCGCAGTCTAAAATGGTAAACAATTCAAAACACAAGTCAAAGATCACAATGCACATAGAAAAGAAGCCGGAAAAATAGGAAGAAGGCTTTGGGAATTGGGTGAAAGGTGGACAAACAGTTATGGTTACTGTGAAGTTTTAAACGAGCTAGCAACTAAACAATGTTAAATGAAAACTCAATCCAAACTTTCGATAAATTTCCCAGAAGACGAATAACGAAGCCAGGATGAACGGATTGGCTTATTACACACAAAACACAAGGGTAAACTCCTTCTGAATATTGACTTGACATTTCTTAGGAGATACTCACAACTTCTTCTTTTATTATTTTTTTCGATTTCTGTTTTTTCAATTTTTTTCTTTTTTCAATTTTTTTTTCTTTTTTTCTTTTTTTCTTTTTCTTTTGAACATAACATCACTTTTTGAACAATTTCGTTCTTCCAAATTCACTTTGACATTAAGGAACAAATCTTCTCAAAAGAGAACCCATACACCATAGTCTAGCTACTAGCTCAACAGGGTAGGCAGTTTTTATATGTAGCTATTATTTTGTGAAGCATTTGTATGAAGGGCTAATTTTGAGGTTTTAATTCAAAGTGAAAAAAAAGGCTTCAAATCTTAGTGAATCATGAATGCAATGGTTATAGGAATGAAATGAGAACCATACTTATGCGTTTTGACATGAGAGACATCACAAGGAGAACTACACACACCTAGATGATACTGGGTATAGATATACCAGCCTAAGGAGGTTCTACCTTAAAATATATGTAACTTGCCAAATGTCAAGATCAAGCGTACTCATCTATAGATTCATTCCATACCTACTGTGTACAAGACTTCCCCATGTATGCACAATTCAATAAATATCGAATCATTATCTTTTGAAAGCTCTAAGTTTGGGAAATGTAATATGATAGCATAGTAAACAAGCAAGCAAAGCATGAAAAGCATTCAATTATGTTCAGAAATTTTTAAATTTTCTTTTTCTTTTATTCAAAATTTGAAAAATGATCAACTAAAACGCAAAATGGGAAAATGCAATCCCTCCCCCAAGCTAAACATCACATTGTCCTCAATGTGAGCACAAAGAGAAAATACGCAATGAGCTGCTTAATGGGGAAAAGGAAAAATGAAAGAAGAGTGAAGCTTACTAGTCAGCGCGGACTCCCCCAAGCTATTCTTTTGGACTTGACAAGGAAGGTCTTTATAGATTCTTCAAAAAAAATCTTTCATCTGCAAAAGAAATCCTAACAATGAAAGAAAGGAATACAAAAAATAAAAATGCAAAAAGAAAAGGAACACGGGTTGCCTCCCGAGAAGCGCAATTTAAAAGTCTTGCTAGACTCCATTTGTTTCTTTGAAATCATCCTTTATCTTTAAACTCACTATCATCCAAGCTCATCATCATAGCGTTCTTTACATTCTCCATCCATTCCAAGCTTTTTCGAGAATAGCCCCTTCTAGCACTTTTAGCAGTAGTGCTTTTAGTATGGTCACCTGCAAAAGAATCAACACTAACCTGTGCCTCCAATGGATCCGTCAGTAAGGATCGAGGCATAGAAGAAACAATAGAAGAGTCATCAACATCAAGCACATAACATGAGTCTTCTAACACAGGACTCCTAACGATGAAGGTATTACTAAAGGTCACCTTCTCATCTCCTATCTCTAATGTTAACTTCCCATTCTTGACATCGAAAACTGCACCAGTGGTGTGGAAAATGGGTCTTCCCAAAATGATTGAGTTTTGAGAGTCCTCGGCCATGTCAAGTACTAGAAAGTCAACGAGAATGAGAGAAGGGAGGCTAGTTCCCCCTCCTCTTAATCTAAAGAGAAATGTAAGAAGAGAAGAGAAGAGAAGTATGAAGAGGTGTAAGATGGATGATTTGAGAAGAGGGGCTGGAGCATCTATATATAGCATTAGGGTTTCGTGGAGAAGAGGTCGAGCATTAAACACATAGGACAAAAATAGGAAGTTGAAGCCGTTTTCTCGAAGCACCACACTTACCCGATCGGGTACACCACTTACCCGATCGGGTAAGTTGTATTCCAGGTCCTTTGACCGTCGTTTCATCTTCCTTTGCTTTGACTTGACTTCCCTCATCCCCCTTGACCTCTTGAGTCGGGTTTGTTGATAGGGTTTGATAAAAAGCGATGATTTCTTTCGCCTATCTGTTTGATCTTCCGACAACTACGAAACTGTCTTTGCTTCTTCTCTCTTTTGAATTAGTGAAGCTTCTTGAAATGCCTTTCACTTGGTCAAGCTTGCATCTTCAAATCGTCGGGTTCTAGGCAAATGCTCGGAAATATAGAAAAAGGGCGTAGAAACGTCACTTTCCCTACAAAACATGTTAGAACACAGGAATTCGCCTAGAAGACGATAATAGCTCATAAAGTGGCTTAACAAAGCACAAATGACATACAAAACCGAGCTAAATTGGGGGTTAAAACCATACAAATATTCACTTATCATCTACATAGATGATATGGTGGTAAAATCAAAAGAGACGGTGGACCAAATAAAACACCTAGAGGAAACATTCAATACACTCATGGAGTACAAAATGAAGCTGAACCCCCTGAAGTGCACGTTTGGAGTGTCATAAGAAACTTTTATGGGACACATAGTGACACAGAGAGGGATAGAGGCCAGCAGTGAACAAATCCGAGCAATACTACAACTGGAGTCCCCCAGAAGCCTAAGGACGTGCAAAGGTTATTAGGAAGGGTAGCTGCGCTAAACTGGTTCATTTTGTGATCTTCACACAAGTGCAAGCTCTTCTACAATATTTTTAGGAAGAACCAAAGATTTGAATGGACGGAGAGGCATGAAGAAGCGTACCATGATCTGAAGCGCTACCCCAGCAACCCACCTGTGCTCTCAAAACCCGAGCCTAGGGAGCCACTCTACTTGTACCTATCAGTCACAGAGGCGGCAGTTAGCGCGGTACCGGTACGAGAACAAGATGACGCACAACACCTAGTATACTACGTCAGTAAGTTTCCGCTACCTGCAGAGACCAGGTACACATCACTTGAAAAACTTGTATTAGCACTAGTAGTTGTTTCTTATAAACTGCGCCCCTACTTCGAAACGCATCCCATCTCTGTAGTGACTAGCCATCCCCTGAGGACGGTACTAAGAAAACCTGAACTGTCCGGTAGAATAGCCAAGTGGTCTATCCAGCTTAGCGGCTTTGATCTAAAGTTTGAGCCGAGAACTTCTATTAAGTGGCAAGCTCTAGCAGACTTTGTATAAAACTTTAGCCCAAACCTATAGGTACATGCAGAACATGAAGTACTGACCCTAGAAGGGGCATATAAAAACCTACAGTGGCAGCTACAAATAGACGGTGCCTCAAACATGAGTGGCATGGGAGTAGGAATAGTGATGAGGTCTGCTCACGGGGACCTGATAGTGCAGGCTGTACGATGTGAGTTTTGGGCCACAAGTAATGAAGCCGAGTATGATGCCTTGATACTACGTTACAATTGGCACTAGATCTGGGAATACAGAATATCTCAGTTTGCAGTGACTCACAATTGATTGTGAACCATGTGAACGATGGATACACCGCCAGAGTTTCTAAGATGTCTGCCTACTTGAAGGTGGCCAAAGAGTTGGCACTCAAGTTCCAGTTGTTCTCAATAAGGCAAATCCTCAAGGACAAAAATGCAGAGGCAGACGCTTTAGCAACCCTAGGGGAAACATTTAATCTAGGGGCAATATTCACCATACCTATCGTGCACGTACTGAAACCAGTTATAGACAAGGAAGACCAAGAGAGCTACAAGAAACCAAAACCTCGCACATAATGGTTACAGGAGGCGTGGGTACTAAGCACAACCGAACCTCTGGAAGAGATACATCAGACTGGAGAAAACAGTACAAGGACTGGCTACAACACTACATCCTACCTACGGATAAGAGGGATGTAAGAAGTTTTAGAATTCGTGCCTCTTGTTTTTTTTACTAATTGATGGTATCTTGTTTAGGAAATCCCTATCAGGACCCTACTTACGATGCCTTGGGAAAGAAGAGGCTGAAGCTATCTTGCATGACCTCCACAGTGGAGAATATGGATATCATGCAGTGGGCATGGACACAATGCGCAGATGCGCAGATACTCCAACAAGGATATTTCTAGCCCACAATGCGCAGATACGCCATCGAGTACTTCAAGAAATGTGATGCATGCCAAAGACATGTTGTGGTCACCCACCAACCTGCAGAACCCCTACATCTAGTCATCTCACCATGGCTCTTTATGAAGTGGGGAATGGACATTGTAGGCAAGCTACCCAGAGCCCCAGGAAACAAGTATTTATGCTAGGAATGACTGACTACTTCTCGAAATGGATCGAAGCGGAATCATTTTCAACTGTAACGGAGAAGCAAGTCATATCATTCATCAAACACATCATCATCTGCGGGTTTGTAATTCCATCAGAGATAGTATGCGACAACAGGTCTCAGTTCATCTTTAATAAGGCAGAAGCCTTATGCTCTAGGTGGAGCATAACATTACATAAATCCACCCCCACGAACCCCAGTCTAACGAACATGCAGAGTCTAGCAACAAAATTGTGATTGATAATCTAAACAGGAGATTGGAAGAAGCCGAGGGCATATGGGCAGAAGAACTTGTTCTGGTTTGACAGAAGTACCCTAAAGGTAGCCACTAGGCAGAGGCCTTTCATTTTTCTCTTTGGCGGGGAGGCGGTTATCCCCTCCGAGATGCTGGTACCCAAACACAGGTATGAGTGTATAAATCAAGAGAGGAACCAGGTGGAAATGGCTAACAATTTGGATACAGTGGACGAACAGAGGGTCATCGCGCAAGTTAGGATAGCCTTGTACAAGCAAATGGTGGCAAAGAGTTATAACAAGAACGTCAAGATAAGGGTTCTGCAGGTAGGGGACCCGGTAGTCAGAACGGTCTTCCAGAATACTATGAACCAGCAGGCTAAAAAGTTCGCGTACAACTAGGAAGGACCCTATCAGGTGGAAAACATAGTAGGCAATGGAGCATACAGACTAATAAGTATGGAAGGGGAGATCATATCCAAACCCTCGAAGATAGTCTATCTTAAAATATACTACGTTTGAGGTACACGGTGCTCAAACACCCCCAGGTATGACCTCTTGACATCTTTCGCAGCCAAACAAGTTAAAAACTTAATAAGTACAAAAGCAATTTACTTTCAAATAAATTCTCAAACAAGTTGTCAAAATATTTCAATAATACTTCAAAATATTATTTTCAAATAAAATCTCTCTTTATAAAATGTTATCAGAAAACTCAAAATGTTTCGTTGCCCACTACCCTCACCGCTGAAGGAGTCCAACTAAACTTGGAAGGCAGTCTGCCGTAACCAGACTAGCAGAGACCTCTTCCACAGGTACAAACAGCGTGCACGTGGTGAATAAATGGTCAACCCCTATACTACCACCACATACACGTTCACATAGCGTGTCGTTCAGATGTAAGGACAAAAGACTGCACAGCCAACGTCTACCGACAATGCCGACCCACAAACAGAAGAACACAAAAGCGCGCTACATACAGTAAGTACTAAAACCTGCTAAAGTATTCATGCTACACAAGATAAGTATCAAACCTGCCAATCATTAATTCAAAAAAAAAAAAAAAAAAAAAACAGAATACATTCGCATAAGGCGAGCCAAATTGTCTTACAAACCCACAAAAACAAAGAAAACTCGAACACAACAAAAACTACCGATATCTAAAAACAACTAGGCAAAAGCCTTCAGACGTGGTCCCCATGACCACCACCACCTTCAACTGTGACTTACTCCGAGTCTGCACTAACAAGAACCTGCTCTGGACTAGCTAGGGCCTCCTCAGCAGGAGAATCCGCCTCCTCCTCTTCGTAGTTGATGCGTGTATTTTATATAGACCTTTTAGGCCATATTTGCACGCATTTCCATGGTCATTTAGTAGTGTTAAACTACAAATATCCCTCGAATAGTCTACTTTGGTTTGTTTTGTAATATTTGCAGATGTGAACCAGAATGACGGAAAACTAGCCATTTTGTAGCTCCTCAAGTATGCATAAGCGAGTCGGAAAGGAATCTTGGTATCTCGGAATGCGTGAAGCCGTGTTAAAGGAATGCAAGAATGGAATCCATGAGCAAAACTCTCGTTCGAGTACAAAAGCCTTCGATCGACCACCTCTTCGACTAGGAGACCTCGATCGAGTAACCAATCCACTCGATCGAGCTGTTGGATTTGGGAATTTACTCGATCGAGCACTGCTGCCACTCGATCGAGTGGTTTGGACAACAATTTCTACTCGATCGAGTGGTTTTATATTGATGGGCTTCGTGAATTAGTGTGGACGCCTTGTAATCTATTATTGTACTTAAGGGTGAAACTACGCAAGAAGCCAAGGGGGGGGGGGGCTCTCCTGACAGAGACTTTAGACTAGACAGCAATTTTCTACCCTAGACTTACTTTTGACTGTTATTTATGGATCTGAATTGGAGGACTTGCTCTGACTTTCTTCTGCTTTCCAATTCGGTATTATTGTTCTGGAATTCAATTAATTATTTCTCTATGTCTTGTTGTTCCTTATTTGTTATTGTTGTTCTTCTTCTTTCTATCATGTGTAGCTAATTCCTTTGCTAGGATTTAGGGGAACCGTGGCTTAGATAAGATGAGTTGATTAGTAGTCTATAGATTAGGTTTGGAAGCAATCATCACATTTAATAACTTTTAATTGTTTGAGTCGACGCATTCAATTGATTGATTTGATACCCCTTGACCTAGATCGAGAGATTGGAAGAGGACAGATCAGTGATGAACTTTGGGATTATACTAATGAGGGCGAGAGCTAAGTTAGTATATCTTAGGGCGAATAGCGGACCGAGAGGACCTTTTCACTACCCACAAACCTGTTTAGATTCTACTTTGATTTCTATCCTGACCCTAAATGCCATGGGGAACCGACGATCCTAGTTCTTTTTCTTCCTGATTTTTCTCTCTTTATTTCTCTTTCCCTTTCCTTTTGTAGTGTTAGAAAATCTTTCAAACAAACCCCCCAGTTGTGTTACCTTGACAAACTTAGCAAGTTATAGGATTCCTTCTCCCTGTGGATTCGATACCCGACTGCCTCTACTACATTTGTTGAGACCGTTAGGTTTTATCTTTGATAGGGTTGCGATAGCCGTGTCAAATTTTGGCGCCGTTGCCGGGGAGACGGTGTAATTCTGTAGCTTTCTTTAGTTTGTCTCTGGTCTCAAGGAACTTATTCCTTGAGGCTGTTCTCATATTTGAGTTAGTGTTTAGTCTTTGCAGGTATAAATCCTAAAAGTGGACCATTTGAACCTGCTGCGGCTGTAATTTCTCTGCAGGATGCCTAAAATTGCTAGTCATTCTGAGCCCAGTGCTGAGACTCTACCTAAGGGAATTACCCTCCCTCTTGCTGATGAGGGTACCTTCACAATACATCCGTCCTACTACAGTTTAGTGGAGCGGAATTTATTCGGGGGTATGGTAGATGAAGACCCAGCTAGGCATGTAGAGGTATTTACAGACTATTGCTCCGCCATTCCTGTAGTTGCTGGTGTTACGCAAGACAAGGTAAAGGAATTCCTTTTTCCTTTTTCCTTGACTGGCGATGCTAAGGATTGGTGGAGAGATTTAGATAGGAAGGCTGCTGGGGTTAAAGATTGGAGTTCGCTAGCTCTAGCATTCTATAGACGGTATTTTCCTCCTCTGCAAACCAACGCGCTGCGCCGCCAGATCACGAACTTTACTCAATCTACTACTGAATATTTGAGTATAGCATGGGCCAGGTTCAAGAAGCTAGTTCGCTCAGTTCCGCATCACGGGTTCGAGCAATGGTTTTTGTGCAGTCAATTTTACAATGGGTTGCTTTCTGAACAAAGAATGGTTCTGGATGCTGCTGCACGAGGGAGATTCCAGGCTAATGTGGAGGATGATGAAGGGTGGCAACTTATTGAAAATATGGCCATCCATTCTGCTAGCTACGGTAATCCTAGAGCGGAGAGAAGGAGGGGCACTGTTGTTGAAGAAGTTCATGTGGTAGAAACGGGGAATTTGGGTGAAATACACCAAGTTCAAGCTATTGAGATGATTTGTGGTAGATGCGGTGATGAGGGACATGATCCTATTACTTGTTTAGCCGATTCAGCAAGGGTTCTTGCTTATAGGAAATTCAAGCAAGGGGGTCCTTTTTCCGAGTTATACGCCGAGCTAACCGCTGCAAAATCTTAACCACCCGTGGATGAAGGCAAGGTACTCATTACCCAAGCCGAATATGAAGATCTCAAGGCCACTGTCAATGCGCAAAAGCTTGAGCAACAATCTAGTGCGGACACCCTCCGGAAACTTCTTGACAGATGCAATTCACTTCTTCCAACCAAAGACCCAGTCAATGCCATAAATCTAAGAAGTGGTCGTGCTTATGACGGTCCTGTACACATTCCTGAAAGTACGCATACCGAGGTCGATGATGTCTCGGATGAATTAACTGAAGATGTGCAGAGAAGGGTTCGATCGAATGAGAATACCATTCGATCGAAGGATTTTGTCAAGAATACTGCTCGATCGAGTGGACCCATTACTCGATCGAGTGATTCAGCTGAAGAAACTCCTCGATCAAGTAGTAAACATACTCGATCGAGTAGCCCGGTGTTAGAAGATCTTCGATCGAGTAACATTTTCACTCGATCGAAGGATGAAGAGGAAGGAATCACTCGATCGAGTGCACAGAAGTCTCGATCGAGTGAATGTGAGACGTCAGGCACACGAATTGAAATTATGTGCGATGAAGTACTTTCCCCTGCTGAGAAGGTACCGTGTAAGGAGAAAATTGGGGACCCGTCTCCGATGGTCAGAGTCCCATACCCAGGTCGTTTGCGTGATTCAAAGACGGAGAAACAGTTCAGCAAGTTTGTAGACATGGTTAAAAACATTCAGGTAACTGTGCCTTTTGCCGAGCTAATCACTCAAGTACCTCCTTACGCCAAATTTATGAAAGATATTGTTACGCGTAAGAAGGCACTTGAGAGTTTCGCTACTGTCGCCTTTATGGAAGAGTCTAGTAGCTTAATCCTGAACAAGTCTCCCCCGAAACTGAAGGATCCGGGTAGTTTCTCTATTACTTGCGTTATAGGAGATGTCGTGATAGACAAGGCACTATGTGATCTTGGAGCTAGTGTAAGTGTCATGCCTTATTCTATCTGTCGTAAGCTTAACATGGGTTGTCTTAAGACGACCAACATCACCCTGCAGATGGCCGATAGATCTGTTAGAAGACCCTTAGGTGTCGTAGAAGACGTGCCTGTTAAGGTGGGCAAGTTTTTTATTCCTGTTGACTTTATAGTTTTAGACATTGCTGAGGATACCCGTACCCAAATTATTTTGGGTCGTCCGTTTTTGTGTACAACTGGGGCCATTATAGACGTTAAACACGGGCGTTTAACTCTAGCCGTGGGGGATGATACGGTTTCGTTCAGTTTACCTGACACTTTATCTAGACCAATGATAGAGGATGCCTGCTTTTCTGTTGATATCATTGATGAGTTCACTTATGAGTTCTGGCCGGATTCCCTGATAAAGGATCCGTTGGAATCTTTAACATTGCTAGATGAGTGTGCAGATTATTTTGATGACAATGACGGAGTGCTGAAATTGCTTGGAGATACTGCCGATGAGGAAGAATTGACTGATGCGGAGGAAGAACAGCTGGGACACTTGGGTCACGCCTTGTGTTCCGTCGAGGTAAAAGTTCCCGAGCGTAAGCCCCTTCCAACTCACCTTAAATATGCTTTTCTTGATAATACTGAGCGATTTCCAGTTATTGTC
The DNA here is from genome assembly GCA_022085475.1 of Heliosperma pusillum. Classification (NCBI taxonomy): domain Eukaryota; kingdom Viridiplantae; phylum Streptophyta; class Magnoliopsida; order Caryophyllales; family Caryophyllaceae; genus Heliosperma; species Heliosperma pusillum. The sequence goes on along the minus strand of JAIUZE010001321.1, from coordinate 115,043 downwards.
AGTTCTAAACTGAATAAGGAACAACTAACCGCTTTGTTGGTTGTACTTAAGAGGAACAGGAAAGCGATGGGGTATTCACTGGATGACATCAAGGGCATCAGCCCTGACGTCTGTATGCACAGGATTGAGCTGGAAGAAGGTCATAAACCTTGCAGACAGGGTCAGCGAAAGCTGAACCCGAAGATGGAGGAGGTTGTGATGACCGAGGTGATGAAACTGCTCGATGCAGGTATTATTTATTCAGTTGGCCACTCTAAATGGGTAAGCCCAGTTCAGGTCGTACCCAAGAAAGGAGGTACTACAGTTGTTAAAAATGAAAAGAATGAATTAATACCTACTCGACTAGTAACCGGGTGGCGGATGTGTATAGACTATAGGCAGTTAAATGCCGCCACCAAGAAAGATCATTTTCCCCTTCCTTTCATTGATCAGATGATAGAGAGGTTAGCTTCTCATGAGTTTTTCTGTTATCTGGATGGGTACTCAGGGTTCTTCCAGATCCCTATTCATCCAGATGATCAGGAAAAGACCACTTTTACTTGCCCCAAGGGTGTTTTTGCTTATCGCAGAATGCCTTTTGGTTTGTGTAATGCCCCAGCTACCTTCCAGAGATGCATGATGGGGATATTTTCTGAGTATATAGAGTCTATCATGGAAGTCTTTATGGATGACTTCAGTGTCTATGGGAATGATTTTGATAAATGTTTAGCTAACCTTGACAAAGTTTTGCAGCGATGTATCGAGGTTAATCTGGTGCTGAACTGGGAAAAGTGCCATTTCATGGTCAATGAGGGAGTCGTCCTTGGGCACTTGGTTTCGAATAGGGGTATTGAGGTAGACAGAGCAAAGGTGCAAGTGATTCAGCAATTACCCCCTCCTATTAACGTGAAGGGGGTGAGGAGTTTCCTTGGTCACGCCGGTTTTTATCGCCGGTTCATCAAGGACTTCTCTAAAATCACTAAACCACTTACACAGTTGCTATTAAAAGATGCTCCTTTCGATTTTACTGATGATTGTCTTTCTGCTTTTAACACTTTGAAACAGGCTTTGGTCTCTGCACCCATTATTCAGCCTCCTGATTGGACGCTGCCGTTCGAGATTATGTGCGATGCAAGCGATTACGCACTAGGAGCGGTGCTCGGCCAGCGGAAAGACAAAGCTTTGAATGCTATTTACTATGCGAGCCGAACTCTGGATGAGGCTCAAGTGAAATATGCTACCACAGAAAAGGAGCTTTTAGCTGTAGTTTATGCGCTTGATAAATTTAGATCATATCTGTTGGGTTCTAAGGTTATTGTTTTTACAGATCATGCAGCGCTCAAACACCTTCTAAACAAGAAAGAAGCTAAACCCAGATTGCTGAGATGGATACTCCTTCTCCAGGAGTTTGATCTGGAAATCAGGGATAAGAAAGGAGCTGAGAACGTTGTAGCGGATCATCTTTCGCGTTTGACGCGACAGGAGGGGGAGGATTCTCTTCCCATTAATGATTCGTTTGCTGATGATACTTTATGCACTGTCCATTCTATAAAGTCTAACGATGGTGTTGAACCTTGGTTTGCAGATTATGCCAATCACATTGTCAGCCAGAAGCTGCCACCTGATATGTCTTATCAGCAGCGGAAGAAGTTTCTACATGATGTGCGTGATTATTTCTGGGATGATCCATACTTGTTCAAGTCATGCGCAGACGGTCTTTTCAGACGATGTGTTCCACAGTGGGAGATCAAAGTTATCCTAGAAGGCTGCCATTCTTCCCCTTGCGGAGGTCACCACAGTCCGTCGCGCACCGTGGCTAAGGTATTACAGTCTGGTTTCTATTGGCCGATTCTTTTTGCTGACACTAAAGTTTTTGTTGCTAGTTGTGATGCTTGCCAGCGGACAGGAAACATATCTAAGAAACATGAAATGCCCCAAAACGGCATTTTAGAGGTCGAGCTTTTTGATGTCTGGGGCATTGATTATCAAGGACCATTCCCGTCGAGTCTTGGTAACATGTATATTCTGGTAGCTGTAGATTATGTGTCTAAATGGGTAGAAGCGATTGCCACTCCCAACTGTGATGCTAAGACCGTGATTAAGCTGTTTCGTAAGACCATTTTCCCTCGTTTTGGCGTCCCTAGGGTTGTCATTAGTGATAGGGGTATGCATTTTAGGGACCAGCAGCTAACGACCTTACTGTCTAAATATGGTGTCAAACATCGTAGGGGTTTGGGGTATCACCCTCAGACTAGTGGGCAGGTTGAAGTCTCTAATAGGGAACTCAAGGAGATTTTAAGTAAGGTCGTGTCTAAATCGCGGAAGGATTGGAGTGCCAAACTAGAGGACACTTTATGGGCCTACAGGACCGCATTTAAGACACCTATCGGTACCTCACCGTATCGATTGGTGTACGGGAAGTCCTGTCATTTACCTGTTGAGCTAGAACATAAAGCTTGGTGGGCAGTCCGCCAACTTAATTATGATGCTAACTTGTGTGGTGAGAAACGGTTGTTGCAGCTAGATGCGTTAGAGGAATTCCGTCTGAATGCCTATGATAGCTCGCGTATTTACAAAGAAAAGACCAAACGTTGGCACGATAAGAGGATCATACCTCGCGAGTTCCAAGTCGGGCAGAAGGTGTTACTATTCAATGCCCGACTGCGTCTATTTCCTGGTAAGCTGAAATCCAGGTGGAGTGGTCCGTACACAGTAACTGCTGTTACTCAGTTTGGATCCGTTGAGATAGAAGACTCCGAGGGTCAACGGTTCAAGGTTAATGGTCATCATGTGAAACATTACTATGGAGCTGACAGTGTTGTGGGTCGCGTCGAAGTGCTATTCTTCGACGGAAACGAGGAGCTTGATGATTGAAGCTCAAGGGTCGTGCGGGACCTTATAAACCTGCGCTTATCGGGAGGCAACCCGATCTATCATCGTTTTGTTGTATCGTTTTCTTAAGTTTTTAGTAGTTTATTTCTGTTTTATTGCTCAAACAATACAATTGCGTCCTTTCTTGCTTCTCGCTGCTTTGGTATTAATTGCTCTGATGCATTTGCTCGATCGAGCAGTATTTCAGTCGATCGAGCATTATAATCCCTCGATCGAGCACTACAGTTACTCGATCGAGTACTCCTGCGAAGAAACCCTCTCGGACGCATTGGTTTTCCAGTCGATCGAGCAAGCTCCATCTCGCTTTCACTAGATCGAGTAGCTTTCCACTCGATCGACTCCCTGGAGCACATTATTCTGGTTTGGTTTGGGGAAGTCGGTCATACACGCATTCCTGTAAGTTTCCGTCTCTCTCTAGGTTGCAATTCCTTTTCCTTTACTTTGTACAATGGGGACATTGTACGGTTTGGTTTGGGGAAGTTAGGTTTTGCATCCATATCGTGTCTGCATTTCGTTTTACTACATTTTCGTATGCATTGTTAATCACTCAAAAATTCCAAAAACTTCAGCAATTTTCATGTTTATTTTTGCATTTTAGTCGAGTCGGAACGCTTTTCTCCTACTCTTCATCTAGTCTCGACTTAAGCCTTGCACAGTTAATATCTCTTGCATGATCATTTGCTGTTAATCGATGCTGAACGAATAGACTTGACTTGACATGTTGGCGACCTACTTACATATTCTGAGGATTAGAGCTTCTATACTGGTGACATCTATGACCAGTTCATATAGGATTGTGAGTAGTTACTCCCTCGTGTCATCGCATTGCATGTATATGAAATCTGATTCTTATTGCCTGCACGTACGGGTTCGTGGTCGGTATCACACGTTTGGAGAATGCTTGCAATTTCCCTTTTTCTCATTACCCAGTTAACTCCACATTCAGCCAAAACTGCCAGTTGACCCACAATCTACATCCTAAATTTAGCCTACCTTGCGTCGAGCTAGTCTAGTAGTGGTTGTTGAGGTATTTACTTCATTTTATCAGTTTGGTTTGCATCCTTGCTACGGAGTTGGTATCTGAAGAAATTGGGAATTGAATTTGAATTTGTTTCCGTGGAAATGTGAGCTGGAAATTTTGATGAAATAAACGAGGAAAAAAAATAAAATAAAAATATGTCAGAGAAAAAGAAAAAACAAAAGAAATTGATCTCTGTTCCGTGCTTTATTCATATCATTTGGGGATTCAATTAGAGCTGAATAAGCTAACCAGTTCGTTTTCACTCCATCCTGTTGGTTTTAGTGAGTTGTTGGCCGAATCGGGGCTGTGTGCTTCATTATGAGATAAGAAGACGGATTCTGTTATTTGATTAAGATCAGGTAGCTAGCTTGACGCTTTACCTCCTCTATTCCATTATCGCTTTGCCCTTTTTTACCCATAACCTCACTTATCCAAATGTTGCGAGTATTCGGCGTGCGATAGTCCTTGAATGGTGGTTGTGCGTGTGTACGGTAACTGAATCATTTATCATATTAGTTAGCATTGCATGAACGCGATGGTCGTAGTTAGGTGAGCGACTATTTCCCCTTCTCTCTCTTACACATAACTTGCTTACCCTTTGCCTTGCTGAGAGAAGAGTGACTCGCGAGAGTCCGACATTGATGGTCTGGCATGGTCGACGGTTCAGTTCGTTTGCATTTGTTATTATTGCTGAGTTTGATTGTTGCATTAAATTGGTTCAAGCAGGCGATTTGCGGTAGTCCGGAGTTTATTTGTTTCATTTGTTTGCTGCATCCTTTCTTGCTTGAGGACAAGCAAAGGTTTGGTTTGGGGAAGTTTGATGCGTGTATTTTATATAGACCTTTTAGGCCATATTTGCACGCATTTCCATGGTCATTTAGTAGTGTTACACTACAAATATCCCTCGAATAGTCTACTTTGGTTTGTTTTGTAATATTTGCAGATGTGAACCAGAATGACGGAAAACTAGCCATTTTGTAGCTCCTCAAGTATGCATAAGCGAGTCGGAAAGGAATCTTGGTATCTCGGAATGCGTGAAGCCGTGTTAAAGGAATGCAAGAATGGAATCCATGAGCAAAACTCTCGTTCGAGTACAAAAGCCTTCGATCGACCACCTCTTCGACTAAAGACCTCGATCGAGTAACCAATCCACTCGATCGAGCTGTTGGATTTGGGAATTTACTCGATCGAGCACTGCTGCCACTCGATCGAGTGGTTTGGACAACAATTTCTACTCGATCGAGTGGTTTTTTATTGATGGGCTTCGTGAATTAGTGTGGACGCCTTGTAATCTATTATTGTACTTAAGGGTGAAACTACGCAAGAAGCCAGGGGGGGCTCTCCTGACAGAGACTTTAGACTAGACAGCAATTTTCTACCCTAGACTTACTTTTTGACTGATTTTTGTGGATCTGAATTGGAGGACTTGCTCTGACTTTCTTCTGCTTTCCAATTCGGTATTATTGTTCTTGAATTCAATTAATTATTTCTCTATGTCTTTTTGTTCCTTATTTGTTATTGTTGTTCTTCTTCTTTCTATTATGTGTAGCTAATTCCTTTGCTAGGATTTAGGGGAACCGTGGCTTAGATAAGATGAGTTGATTAGTAGTCTCTAGATTAGGTTTGGAAGCAATCATCACATTTAATAACTTTTAATTGTTTGAGTCGACGCATTCAATTGATTGATTTGATACCTCCTTGACCTAGATCGAGAGATTGGAAGAGGACAGATCAGTGATGAACTTTGGGATTTTACTAATGAGGGTGAGAGCTAAGTTAGTATATCTTAGGGCGAATAGCGGACCGAGAGGACCTTTTCACTACCCACAAACCTGTTTAGATTCTACTTTGATTTCTATCCTGACCCTAAATGCCATGGGGAACCGACGATCCTAGTTCTTTTTCTTCCTGATTTTTCTCTCTTTATTTCTCTTTCCCTTTCCTTTTGTAGTGTTAGAAAATCTTTCAAACAAACCCCCCAGTTGTGTTACCTTGGCAAACTTAGCAAGTTATAGGATTCCTTCTCCCTGTGGATTCGATACCCGACTGCCTCTACTACATTTGTTGAGACCGTTAGGTTTTATCTTTGATAGGGTTGCGATAGCCGTGTCACCTACTACCTACATAACGGCCATTTCTAGTCCCGACTCAAAGCTATGGCTAGGAGCCATGCGATCCGAAATGGATTCTATGTACGACAATCAAGTATGGGACTTGGTTGATTTACCTAAGGAGGTAAGACCTCTTCAGTGTAAGTGGATCTATAAGATCAAAAGTGGCATAGATAAACATAATGATGTTTACAAAGCTAGATTGGTGGCAAAAGGTTTCACCCAAGTTCATGGTCTTCACTATGAAGAAACCCTCGTCCCAGTCGCCATGCTTCGATCCATAAGGATTATCTTAGCGGTTGCCACATTTCATAATTATGAGATTTGGTAAATGGATGTCAAAACCGCCTTCTTGAATGGGATTCTAGAAGAGGAGATGTACATGACACAACCTGAAGGTTTTGTAGATTCATCAAACCCTAAGAAGGTATGAAAACTTAAGAGATCCATTTTGAAAGTCCTAGACCTCTAATTAGACTCCTCTAATTAGTTCATTAAATTACATTAACTTAATGATTTAGGATCTAGTTATCATGCATGCAAATATAAAAGTATAAAAGATAAGATAAGACGAAAACATCCTTACATTGGGATTTTTCGGTTCAATATGGGCACAATAAGAACTCCTTCTTATTGTTCGTGAGCATGAAATTAATGCATGATCCTCCCTAAAACAACATCCAAAGTAGAAGGTCTCTTTATTGTTCCACCCAAGATTAAACCCAAATAATCTTAGCTTATTATTAACTAGATAATAAGTAAGATAAATACTACTAATATTATTGTATTACTACACTAGTAATATGGTATGAATATTAGTTTGCATGTAGGTTTTGAGAGATGTTGATTTTAGAAAGAGAAGTAAGAATAAGCATAATGAATTAAAGTCGTGCAAAATCGAACAACAATTGTTCAATATGTAGGCTTTATGGCCGGTCACTATATGCCATATATGGCTCTTATTTTGCTTACTTTATTCACATGCAAATGACTTTGAGTGTTGGTAGTAATTTTAATGATAATGGTGTCATAACAAGTCATTATCATATGATGGAGTGTGGTAGTAGTAGAGAATAAACACTATTGTTCTCCACTTGAAAGATCTGGCCTCCATATGTGAAATGTGGTCCATTTTGATTTTTTGATATTTGTCCCACAAATACTTATAATCATATGCTTAATTATCTTGTATAATTAAGTGTTAATTTGATCAAATAACAATTTTATAACTCAAATTAATAATCAATATACACTCAACTTTTAAGTGATATTTAACCATTATATCAATATATAATGGGTCCCACAATGTCCAGTTAATTTATTTTACAACTCTTTGTAATTATAGATAACTAATTACCTCTACCTCAAAATATATGCATTACCTCAACTAAATTAATGAATTAACGATTAATCACTACATTAAATCTTATTTAATCGTATTAAAATAAGACTTAAAATTTATTCAGTCACTTATCGTAGAATTGACTAATAAATTTAAGTGGAATGAGTTCCTAACTCAATTTCCAATAAATAACTCTCGTAACCAAAAGTACATATCAAATATATGTACTGCCCTAATTAAACTGTATCGTATACAAATAATTAGTATTCTATTTGGGTGTCATCCTATAGGTGTGACCTAAAGGGATCAGTTGATCACCGCCGTCATAACGACAATAACGTCAAACTCTAGTCAGCCGAGCGTTACCAATTTACGTTAATCAACTGACGTGGAGTATCAAAATATACTAATCATGCCACGTATATTCCAAATGAGATTTATTATATAAATGCACTATTGTGGAGGACACTTACTCCAACAATCTCCCACTTGTCCGATACAAGTTCTGCATGTAGCAACACTATTGCGGAGGACTCCTACTCCAACAATATCTCCCACTTGTCTCGACAAGTTGTGTGTTACCGATTCTCTTGTCCCTTTTGTGTCACATCCCCCCACTCATTGCAAGGTGTGTTACAGGTCGCACTTGCAATTGAAATTATAAATAGAGTGGTTTTCTCGATCTGGGAGAGTAACTGTCTGACCGGAAAATATACCAGAGATCTCTTCCGAGCGTGGCCACGCATTTCCAGTTACTACTCCTCGAGTGGCCCGAAGATGTTAATACCCAACGTGGGTGGACAATTCCTGTTGACCCATCTTACACTGTATGATGCAGATCAACATGACCCAGAAGATGTCCATCGGCCTCCTTTCACGGCACGACCTAGGAGAAAAACCAAAGTCAATCGGAAACTACATCGACTCAGGTAAATGGTCGCCAGTCTAAAGAATCGACACATAGGAATAAAATAGAAATCCCCGCCATGACCAGGCTTCAACAATTTTGATAAGGGACTCTATTATGGTCACTGCCCGACAGAGTGTCTCCACAGTCTGTCTAAGTAAACGACCAGTCATCTCCATGACCCCATGGTGCTGAACCAACCATCGATCGACTTACAATCTAGTCACTTCGAGAGGTCACCTCAAATGAGTGACTAGGAACAAAACACTAAGTTCATCCTGTTCACTTGAATTAGGTTCAATCTTTCTTTCAACCAATGCGGATAAACAAAGTATTAAAATTTAGTCAAACTAAATAAAGGAGTTTTTAATGAAACTCTAACAATGAATGCGATTATTAAATATTTCGAAAAATTGATACGCTATCAATAATTTCATATCTCATAATCTCTAGCAATTCAGGTACATATTTCAATCCCATTGAAATGACATGACTATCATGTTCAGCCTGCAAAAGGCATGGCTAATGGATTAGCAATACTTGCATCTTTCCCATCGTTCTGATTGCTACTTCTCTTGGTCTACGTAATCTCATATTACAAAAAACTTTCTGAGTACATGTCTAGGTTTGAATCTAGACTTAGGACTCTTGGCCTAAAGGTAGATCCCACTGTTTTAAAAGTATCATGGGATAGGATATACAACTATAGGAACTACTTCTAGTCCCTCCAATACTGTCGAATCCAAGCTACTTTCATATGCATCATCATATGATGCAATGTACTCTATTTCCGTTGTGAAATCCGCAATGACATATTGCCTGGAACAATTCCAGCGGATACATGACATTTATATTTGAAAATGTCATTCCTACTTGTAACCTTTCCAATAGTCTTTTCTGCTTGGAACTCTTCCAACAGATAAATCTTCTATAAAACACAGCCAGTTCGTGATTTCAAATCACTTTGATCAGTTTGGAAACTGAAGTCTGTGTACCCTTTACACACAACTCACTGTTTAAACTCCAAACATATGGAACATATATTTAGTCCTTTGAAAGTACTTAAGGATGTTCTTTATGGCTATCAAGTGACTCTCACTTGGATTTGATTGCAAACGACTTTTCATGCTCAAAGCATGCGAAATGTCGGATTGAGTATACATCACAGCCTATGTAATTGATCCCGCAGCGGAAGCAAAAGGAATCAATTATAATGTGTTCAACTTCCTTGAAATAGTCAAAGATCTTATCAATATAAGAATTTTGACTCAACGCTAATATCCTTTTAGATTTATCTCCACAAATCCAGATATCTATAAGATGTATTCTACTTCTCCAAAATCTTCCATCATTTAAAATGATCAATATGTCTTCACATATAAGACTGATGAAAACCATATTACTCCCACTAAACTTCATGTATAAACATAATTCCTCGAGATATCGAGAAATATTTTATGACATGATTGGCACACTAATTCCAACTCTTTAGTGCTTACTTAAGACATCCTCTTAAGCTTGCAAATTAACTTAGGATAGTTAGGATCTACGAATCCACAGGTGAATATAAAATATACTACCTCTTCTAGAATCGTATTCAAGAAGGTGGTCCTTGAGGTCCAATTGACATCATACTATTATGATATGCTGTAATCGCTAAGTATATTCGAATGGATCGAAGAATTAAGGTTGGTGCAAAACTCTTTGCCTACCAATTTATCTTTGAAAACATTTTAATGTTCATCCATGCAAATTTCGATCTTAAAAATCAATTTACATTAAAGAGGTCGTACTTTTTCAAGTAAAATTTACCAGGTCACATACCTGACCATCATGCATGGAGTCCATTACGAATCGCATGACTCTAAGCCATAGCAAGAAGTTAGGACTAGAAACAGTCTTTTATAAGTCACAGATTAGAATTCATCACTATAAAGAAGTGATAAAATTCCACCTGACCTCTTATGTTCCGAAGAAACAACTACTGAACAAGCAATGAGGAAAACCTTTTCCGGACCATATGCTCAGTTTGTGACTCTTGAAACGTTTTCTCCCACTCTGTCGTATCATGAAATAATCGTATTTTTATTGAAAGGCAGCATCACGAGCCACAAACGCTTTGTTCTCGTGGTCAATGTAGGATTATTGAGCACTTGTTTCATTCAAATAACTTATAAATTAGGTACGCTACCTACCCATATCGTATATGGAATGAAATCAGACTGTTATAAATGTGTTCTAATATGGTGGGAAAAGAAATAGCAGACAAAAATTATTAAGATCCCAAGGTTAGTTAAATGGCTCAGTTTGACTTGACAAAGACAAAACCATATCGTATAAGGTTCTGTTTCTCTATTCAACAACGTCTTATCTCATAAAGTGTGTTAGAGAACTTAACTCGTGAAACTATTTCACAATACTTTTGGTGAAAATCAAAGTCAATAGTTAGATATTTATAGTTACGATTTAGTCGTAAGTCCTTGATCTAATGCTCAAATTAATAATCAATATACACTCTACTTTTAAGTGATATTTAACCATTATATCAATATATAATGGGTGCCACAATGTCCAGTTAATTTATTTTACAACTCTTTGTAATTATAATTAACTAATTACCTCTACCTCAAAATATATGCATTACCTCAACTAAATTAATGAATTAACGATTAATCACTACATTAAATCTTATTTAATCGTATTAAAATAAGACGTAAAATTTATTCAGTCAGTTATCGTATAATTGACTAATAAATTTAAGTGGAATGAGTTCCTAACTCAATTTCCAATAAATAACTCTCGTAACCAAAAGTACATATCAAATATATGTAATGCCCTAATTAAACTGTATCGTATACAAATAATTAGTATTCTATTTGGGTGTCATCCTATAGGTGTGACCTAAAGAGGTCAGTTGATCACCGCCGTCATACGACAATAACGTCAAACTCTAGTCAGCCGAGCGTTACCAATTTACGTTAATCAACTGAGGTGGAGTATCAAAATATACTAATCATGCCACGTATTCCAAATGAGATTTATTATATAAATGCACTATTGTGGAGGACACTTACTCCAAGACATATATGGTCTTAAACAAGCATCCATGAGTTGGAATCATCATTTCGATCATGTAATTAAACAAAATGGTTTCACTCGAAGTGTCGAGGAACCATGTTTATACATGAAGTTTAGTGGGAGTAAAGTAACTTTTCTATTCTTCCATGTAGATGACATACTACTCATTGGGAATGATATTCCAATGCTCACTTCTGTGAAGGAGTGGCTAAGGATTCATTTCCAAATGAAAGACTTAGGAGAGGCCTAGCGCATCTTAGGTATCCGGATCTATAGGGATAGATCTAAAAAGATACTAGCATTAAGTCAAGAAACTTATACTGATAAAATTCTTGATGGGTTCAACATGAAAGACTTTAAGAGAGGCTTTCTTCCTATGGGAAGTGGGATCACTTTGAGCAAGTCAGAGTGCCCTACCAAACCCGAGGAGATTGAACGCATGAAATTGATCCCTTACGCATCTTCTGTTGGATAAATCTTGTATGCTATGATGTGCACTCGTCCCGATGTTGCATATGATTTGAGCATGACAAGTCGTTACCAAGCAAATCCAGGTGATAGTCACTAGATAGCCGTAAAGAACATCCTTAAGTACTTGAGAAGGACCACGGATTCGTTCTTAGTGTTTGGAGGCCAGACTGAGTTACGTGTAAAAGGTTATTGCAACGAAAATACTCAGAAAAGTATAGATTTCAGTAGGTTTTATTGCTTGTAAGACACACACACAAATGAAGACACAAAGGACTTGAATTGGACTTGTTGTTGTGTGGAAAGTTTCTGAATTTGTAAGAAAATGAAGTAAGAACAAGATAGTACTCTTCCAAAGCACAAAGCCAATGGATAGAGGTTGTGATGAATGACTCCAGCAACTCAGCAAAGACTCAAACAACACTCTTCTAGCACTAAGCAAAGAAGGGACTCAAGCACACAGCCATGAGTTTAGAAATTGGAAACAAAGGTTTCAATTTTCATTCATTCATCAAATCTGATTTCATTAGGTTACAAAGCAAGGCTTATATAGGCCAAGAGAGACACATCTAAGGGTCTCAAATGCATCATCTAATGTACAATAAGTCGTGGCCTTGTCCTTACACAAATCAGAATACTAACTAGGATACAAAAGCATAAAGTAATAAAGCATAAAGCATAAGACAGAAAACAGGCTGCTCCTCTTTGTCTTGTTGTGCAAGGTCAATTAAGATGTGTAAGACCTTGGAGCTTGGGCTTGGAAGATACCATCTTCAAGTACAAAGGGTTAGGATGACTTTCAAGTCGTGCCCTTGTCTTGCCTAGCCAAATATAGCACCCAAAACAGCCTTGGTACAGGACAATGCTGAAATGTCCCTATCTGGACCCATTTGTTTGTTCTTAGCTAAACCTGCTCTTTTATTGTGAATTAGCAAAAACTTTCCTAGACGTTTCTCTTCCTAAGACCCTAAACTAAGAGTATTAGGCCTTGGAACAACTTAATTCATATTAGGGGTTGCCTTGGACGAAGCTCTTTGATGTTGGACCTGAACCGGGTGAGATAGGACATGGACCCTTCTGATTGCATTTTGTAACACTCATAACTCTCTGCTCAGGATGAACTTGAAGACCCATGATAGGTCATGTGAAAGCTATGGATGTTAGCTTTCTCCTCCAAAATGAATCACCCCTAAACATTCTGTAGATTTTGAGTTATGCAACTTTGAGTGCAGATTGGTCTTAATCACATACCCAACAGACTTGCCACTAACTATACCCGTTTTGCTCAGGCCATAACTTTCTCTTTAGGATGATGTAGGAGTACCCCAAGGCGCCATTTGAAATCTAAATGAGTTATCTTTCCCCTCCATTTGGAATCACACAAATAGCATGCTCCAATCTTCAGTTATGATCCATTTGGCAAGAGGGGGTCAGACTGATCTCTACATTGCACTCTTCTGTAGGGGATATCTTGTAGCAGCCATAACTCAAACTACGTACCTGATATTGGGCTGATTCCAAATTCATTGTATATCCAAGACCATAAGCTTTCCAATGACTCAAGAATCAAAGGATTTGCACGAGTAGAACTTGAAATATGAAGCTTGAAAGTCAGGCACGTACAATTGAAAGCTCAAGATGCTAATGTTGATCCCCTAAATTGCCTTCATTTGGGATATGTACTTGGACATTCCCATGGACGGTTGTATTAGCACAAAAACGAGTGACAATGCAACAAGTTTTGTTGCAAACTCCCCTTCTTCAAAAGAATTTGTCCTCAAATTCTGTTGGATCAAAATCAAAAGACTTGTTGCCAAGGGTTGTGTTCTCCTACTCTTCAAAAGATCAAGTACAACTTCAAAGATGGACTATCAGGGCCTCCTCCCGGATCATAGACTAGAATGGTGAATGGCATGAGATATGTGGTACCATTCCCAAGTTCAGATTGCATACCCAACCAAGTATTGCTTGTTCCTCCGGGATCAAATGTGAGGTGTATGACATCCTCCCTAGACTTCACATCTACCCTCATTCTTCTTGTAGTATCATGAGCTTGTCTATCATTTGAGGATGTTGTTCTACCTGGATGAAATGTACTCATGACAAGCTTTGGACTCAACTTCGCATCGAGTATCCCAATACTTGTAGCACCGAAATCAGAATGTTCATATTTGCACCCCAAGCTTGGTTTGTTCTCATTGACTACTCTCCTAACATCCTTAGGTGACCAACACTCCTTAAGTGAAGCATAAGCAAGAAGCAAATCAGCCCCTAGGGTACCTCCTCTCACATTCAGCTCCTCTTGAGTAGATATCAAGTTATACAACGGGTCACTCACATCAAAACAAGCATCATTCACATAGCACGCATCCAAAGAAGTGCTTATACAACAAGTAGAACACGAGAAAACTTCAAGTGGGCAGCTATTGTTTTTGTGCATTGGACTCATCATACACAACACCAAATGAACTAAAACTTGAGCAACATCAAGTAGTGAACCTCCCCTTGGCGTTCCACATAATCCCAACAAGTTCTCCCAACCAATTTGAACATTACTCATCTTAAAACACAAGAAGATCGTAGCTGGACAGTAGGGTTTAGATTGATCAATTTCACTCCTCAACATGTATGAGGTAGCACCCAAATGAGCAAGAATAACTTGCAACCTCATCAACATGTAAGAATGAAAGTGTGGAGATGCAAGAGCACAAGATATACCTCTCAAGATGAAAGTTAAGAAGAAAGAATCATGGCTTGTGTAGAAGATCAAGTTTGGCACACTTGAGAATGGAACAACCCAAGACACTTCTTTTGCTTCACCCTTGATCGACTCCCAACAACTACCACCATTGAACATGACCATGGACTGTCCAAACTTCATGGTTTGAGGCTCAAGTAGTCCTTGGTCGACAATCACCTCTATAGGACCCAAATCAGTAGCTTGCTCATTGATGGCTCCACAAGAAAGCACAAGGCTATTATCTTCTTCATTAGTAGGCTCATAGGTTGAGTTCAAGGAGGTTTTATTTTCAAAACATGGGTTCTCAATGATAGCACTACATGACCGTTTCACTTCAGCACATGTACTCATGTCCTTTGGTTTAAGCTTAGACTTAGGACAAGCAACATCCAAGCATGACACAACAACCATTTGGCCTAAACTCTTATCTTTCCCAACTGTTTTGATGGCTTCTAAACTATCCCATTTAGTTAAGACCTCATGATTTGTAGGCCTTACTAAGATCTTCTCAACATATAAGGCTAACTCAAGCAAATCATCATATGTATACAACATTTCTACATCAATTCTCTTTGCAATTTCAGATTTCAAGCCATGGTAAAATCTAATTCCCTTTTGCACAACCTCAACATTCATATCACAAACAAAGTGTAGTTCCTCAAACAACTTAGCATATTCAAGGACACACAATGAACTTTGTTGAAGGGCTTTTAGTTCAGTCCACAAATCCTCCATGGTAGAACAAGGTAGATACTCTTGTTTCATGTTCCTTTTAAGTTTAAACCAAGAACTAATCATACCCTTCCCTTCCATTCTCCTTGAACGTTTAAGAGTATTATACCATAACAAAGCAAAATCCTTTAAACAAGACACAACAAGTTCAAGCTTCCTTTTTTCAGAATAACACTTGTGCTCAAAGTAGCATTCAACATCATACAACCAAGACACAAATGCTCTACTGTTTTCACCATTAAAGGAAGGAAGTATTGGTGTTTTACCTTTGCTCCCAAGGGTAGGATAGGACTTAGAACACTCATGTGGCAGGTGGTACTCCCCTTGGTACAAATCAGGTGGTTTAGGCTCCCTTAGAACACCATAGTTGCTGGTTGCCTTCTTTGGAAGCACATCACCTTCATACCTTCTTCTTAAAGCTTGGAACTTCACCCTAACTTCTTCTAAGGACTTGGAGATGGAACCAAGGTCACAAGGCTTCATTCTTTGACATGGAACATAAGGCATAACAAACATTGCTACTGATTTACTCACACAAATCAGATTGCACTCCTCTCTTGAAAATAGGTTGTTTTGTGTTTATAATGTAGGTAGGTGTAAGATGACTCTCAAACCAAAGCTCTGATACCAATTGCAACGAAAATACTCAGAAAAGTATAGATTTCAGTAGGTTTTATTGCTTGTAAGACACACACACAAATGAAGACACAAAGGACTTGAATTGGACTTGTTGTTGTGTTGAAAGTTTCTGAATTTTATAAGAAAAAGAAGTAAGAACAAGATAGTACTCTTCCAAAGCACAAAGCCAATGGATAGAGGTTGTGATGATTGACTCCAGCAACTCAGCAAAGACTCAAACAACACTCTTCTAGCACTAAGCAAAGAAGGGACTCAAGCACAAAGCCATGAGTTTAGAAATTGGAAACAAAGGTTTCAATTTTCATTCATTCATCAAATCTGATTTCATTAGGTTACAAAGCAAGGCTTATATAGGCCAAGAGAGACACATCTAAGGGTCTCAAATGCATCATCTAATGTACAATAAGTCGTGGCCTTGGCCTTACACAAATCAGAATACTAACTAGGATACAAAAGCATAAAGTAATAAAGCATAAAGCATAAGACAGAAAACAGGCTGCTCCTCTTTGTCTTGTTGTGCAAGGTCAATTAAGATGTGTAAGACCTTGGAGCTTGGGCTTGGCAGCTACCATCTTCAAGTACAAAGGGTTAGGATGTCTTTCAAGTCGTGCCCTTGTCTTGCCTAGCCAAATATAGCACCCAAAACAGCCTTGGTACAAGACAATGCTGAAATGTCCCTATCTGGACCCATTTGTTTGTTCTTAGCTAAACCTGCTTATTTATTGTGAATTAGCAAAAACTTTCCTGGACTTTTATCTTCCTAAGACCCTCAACTAAGAGTATTAGGCCTTGGAACAACTTAATTCACAATAGGGGTTGCCTTGGACGAAGCTCTTTGATGTTGGACCTGAACCGGGTGAGATAGGACATGGACCCTTCTGATTGCATTTTGTAACACTCATAACTCTCTGCTCAGCATGAATTTGAAGACCCATGATAGCTCATTTGAAAGCTATGGATGTTAGCTTTCTCCTCCAAAAAGAATCACCCCTAAACATTCAGTAGATTTTGCGTTATGCAACTTTGAGTGCAGATTGGTCTTAATCACATACCCAACAGACTTGCCACTAACTATACCCGTTTTGCTCAGGCCATAACTTTCTCTTTAGGATGATGTAGGAGTACCCCAAGATGCCATTTGAAAGCTAAATGAGTTATCTTTCCCCTCCATTTGGAATCACACAAATATCATGCTCCAATCGTCAGTTATGATCCATTTAGTAAGAAGGGGTCAGACTGATCTCTACATTGCACTCTTCTGTAGGGGATGTCTTGTAGCAGCCATAACTCAAGCTACGTACCTGCTCTTGGGCTGATTCCAAATTCATTGTATACCCAAGACCATAAGCTTTCCAATGACTCAAGAATCAAAGGATTTGCACGAGTAGAACTTGAAATATGAAGCTTGAAAGTCAGGCCCGTACAATTGAAAGCTCAAGATGCTAATGTTGATCCCCTAAATTGCCTTCATTTGGGATGTGCACTTGAACATTCCCATGGACGGTTGTATTAGCACAAAAACGAGTGACAATGCAACAAGTTTTGTTGCACTTGGCCAATACCCTTCCTATGATAATTATTGTAGGGAGGGGTATAGGGAGCCCACTGGCCCGCATCCATCTTATTTCATGTGGCTCGAGGGTGGGTATGATGAGGGTTCGAGGGTGTTTGGGGACTTTAATGTCCATCATGATTACTATTCTTCGCCGGTCTTTGCTCAACCGGCTGTTGACGATGAGGAGGCGGATCCCGAGGCGGCGGCCCAAAATGCCGAGTGGTTCGATAGGATGGGGCCTCGGTTTGAGATCGTGGATGGTACCGGCTCGGGATCGGGAGCCGGTGGTGTAAATGAGTCTTATGCGGCAGCCGGAAGCGGCCATATTGATGCTACACCTACCGATTTTAGTGGGTTCTCCTGAGACGGGATATCCAGACCACCCATGAGTATGATCCCTTAAATCCAAATCTTCATCATGTTTATATTTTTGTATGCATTTAGATACTTGTAATATATCCTAGTTTAGTTATCCATTTAGTTGCATTCATTTCGGCTTGCATTAGAATTTAATTTTGTAAAATATCGTCACATGTTAAGTCTTGCATCCATATAATGTCGTTTGCATTGTATTTCTTTTGAGCATTTAGACTAGAATCATGCATTTGCATTTTATTCGAAAACACAAAAAAAATATATATATATATATAAAAAATTGAAAACTTTCCAAAATACCAAAAATATGTTATTTGTTTTGAATTCAGCCCTCACACCATGTAAATACCTAAGTGTGGGGAAGGAATTCCCAAAAAAAAAAACGCCAAAAACTTGTTTTATTTTTCTTTTTGCCCCTCTTTTCATAATTGAGTCACTTACTCGAGGACGAGTAAGACTTAAGTGTGGGGAGGGTTTTATTTCTTTTGTATATATCGTTGATATTTGAAAAAAAGTTAAAAAATGCCTAAAAATCGAAAAATTTGAAATTTTCCAAAAAAATATGTTTAAATTAGTTTGTATATAATTTATTTTGTATATATTGTCGTGTGTTTCCTCTTATCTCCATCCATAGGTGCGCCCCACATCATAAGAGGCACGAAAAAGGGAAAAAGAAGACGCTATGGTGAGATCTTTCCTATTTTCTTCTCCTTTATCTCTTTTTCTTCTTACTTGTTGTTTGAGGAGGACGGGATGTGTCGTTGACGTTGTTGTGGATTTTGTTGATTGGCGTGTGTGCCACCTATGTGCTTTCAGGAGATAGCATTAGCTTTTGTGTCATATAGTCGGTTAGAGCATGTGCATTTAGGTTGTATATATGCTAGATTGCGTCATGGCATATAGTTGCATTTAGAAAAATGATTTTATAATTGTCTATTTGGAAAACTTGTTGAATGTGCATAGTCCGTTTAGCTACTTTTTCATTCATAAATTGTTCATCTTAATCGTGGAATTTTAGACGCCCTAGGTTGTGCATTTCTAATGAGTTTTGACCCGTCTACTAAAGCCGAGTCATGAGTTTGCGCTTATTCCACCTCGACAACCTCAATTGATGTGAATATTCCGTTAGCTGAAAGAATTCTTAGGTGACCGTCTTACTATGCAACAAACCTTGATTCATTGTTCCTTCACTTCTACTCACAAAAAGGAAACAACACAAACAAGCCAAAAATACTGAGTCAAATATCATGTTTTCTTGTTTTCGTCGAGGAAATGCAAAACGGAACTTCTAGGGATTCTAGTGGACCCTGATCTAGGGTCCCTTTCGACGCCACTACGGTGGGGATACCCCTATTGTTGGTTCCGACCGCGTGTCCAACCAACCGCGTGTCCTTGACGGAAACCGTGTGCTATCATGTCAATAATTGCAAATCAAGAATGCAACTCCAAAAGAGAGAAAAAAAAAGGGAGAAAAAGAAAAGAGAGAAAACAAAGGGCTGAAATAAAAATTTTGCAAAGCAATAAGACTCAAATATCCTTTTCCTTTAACCTTTCTTGGATCATTTACCCTTGAGTTGCATAGTGAGACGGGACGACCCTTGTGTCTCATTTATTTGAGAAACGTGAATTCCATATGCTATTGTGCTTAATAACGTCACGAGGATTTCATTTCCATCTTCCATTTTATCACTTTTGACCAAGCAAATAGTAGACGGAGCTCAAAATTCTCATTAGACTTGCACCGCTAGGAGGCGAACACTTTTTCATGCTTTATGATACTAGTGGCTTATAAGGATCATGCATTTATTTAGACGGTTTTCCTCACAGATACTTTCGTCACATGGATGAGGCGTGTGATTTTTTCTTTTGTTAGATGCATTCTTGTCATGGTCTTACGTGCTTATCATTTGGATGTATCGCGATTTTGTGCAAGCCTCTACTTGCCTTGCAAGGAGGTACTCTACCTCATGAGTATCTCGTTGTGAGTTGAAGGGACGGAGGAGGCCCGTTAATTGCCTACCATCGTATATTATTAGTAGTTTAGGTAGTAGCCTTAGTATTAGTGTAGTGAATGAATAAGGGTACATATAGGACTCGAGTCTTGTTTACCTACTCGAGGACGAGTAAGTCTTAAGTGTGGGGAATTTTGATAAGCATTTAATTAGTCACATTTTTCCTCTCGTTTTCGTCCCCATTTTGACCCATTTACACGGATTTGCGTACCCTTAATTGCATTTTGCTTCCCGATCTCCCGTGCTATGAATGTCGGTATCATTTTGCAGGAATTAAGGCGGAAACGAAGAAATCGGTGCATAAAGGCCTTGCATGAGTCGGGATTTGGAAATGAGAAGAAAAATAAATGAGAAGAGAGCTAATATGTGGCGCGAGCCGGTCTACCGACCGGCGGCCGGCTACCCGGCTCAGACCACATCTCCCACAAAGAAAGGAAAAAGAGAGCAAGAAGAAATAGGCCAGGTAGCGCCGGCCGGGCACCCGGCGGCCGGCCTACCACCCGGCCTGCGCAACATCAGACAACTTTAGAAAAGGTTCAAGAATTTTGGCGTGCTCCAGGCCGGTCGAGGGCCGGCGGCCGGGCACCCGACTTGGACTCACATTTCCTATACTTAGAATATTTTTTGGAGAAGAAAATAAGGAAGAGTCTGATGTGCTCCAGGCCGGTCATAGGGTCGGCGGCCGGGCACCCGGCCAGGAACACAACACCGCATTTTCACCATTCTATTCTAATTTCTTTCTTAAATTTGGAAACCCCTATATATACCCCCTCCCAAATTTTTGTATATATCTTTTTATCAACTCTTAGCACAAAACCCTAGATCTAAAACTCTCATAGAATTAGCATTTAATCTTCTTTTAATCTTCCATAATTAAGCTAATTAGTTGGTTAATTAGTAATTGCAACTTGGTTTAGTGTTGAAACTTGGTTTTGTATTCAAAGATTGGTGACAAAATATTGGTTATTATATCAAAGTTCTCATCTTTTTCCAAGTTGGTATAATTCATTTACTTAATCTTGTCTTTAATTAAGTCTTCATTTCAATTCTTGTTATCTTTTCATTGTTAATTAGATGATGTTTATTGTTGTTGATTTACTTTTACAATCCTTAGTTAATATTGAATCTCCTTTGAATATGAGTGACTAATAATCTTGCTAGGGTCATGTGGGGAATTATGGGTTATAGTATGAGTTGATGTGTTCTTGTTGGGGTTAATAGTTGATTATTGTCTTGTCTCCTTGCTATGCCTATAACATGTTTGATGAAATGCCTACTTGAGTTTGCATGATTCTCTCGTTTGTTTAGATTACCATAAGAACGAAAGTCGTGGTCTTTCGTAGAACCACTAGTTTGGCAAGCCGTATCTAGTGACGCGATAGCTATTTAGAGTCGGTTTGAGGAGGAATCGTAAGACCGATAGCCTCGATTCACTTTCCTAGACTAGGCGACCCTTCAACTATAAAACCCGGCATTTTCACCCGACTTTACTACCCATATGAACCCACTCACCCTAGTTTTCCCTTTTATTCGATAAAAATCCAATCTTTCTCGTTTTAGGCCCTATTTGTTGTTTTTATTTGTTTTTAATTGTTGCTTTTAATTTGTTGCGTTTAGTAGTTTTTAGTCCGCTCACCAAATTCTTGTTAGGCTAGAATAGGACACATTCAAGCTTGTAGTTGACCCCTCCATCCTTTGTAGTTCGACCCCGACTTCCGCTATCGCATTAGTTGGGTTTTATAAATTGTTTTTGCTTGAGCGGTGCGCGACAAAAGTCGTTCATCAGCTGTCCAGATTATACGCGAGTGACGCAAATTGAACGCGACATTCAAAATTTATGCAAGATGGAAGCTTGCCTTAAATTGTTCTCAAGTTTACTTTCCTAAATAGAGTTTTGTTATTATTTTTATAATTTGAATAAAGTAGTGTGATAATCTTATTTCCTAATAAGGTAGTGTTCACATTATTTCCTAATTTCTTTTTAGTTAGTTTATGGTAATTAGTAGTAGTATAAATAAGGAGTCTTATGCATTGTAATAAATATACAATTGAGTTGAGATTATATCTTTTTGTTTGATATGTTGCGAGGTTGAGAGTTACACAAACGATCAAGTCTTCTTGCGAGATCACTTGTCTAATTCAAGTCTTAGTCGAGTTGTCTTGCGAGATTATCTTGACTAATTCATATCCGAGTTATTCGAGTAGTCTTGCGAGATTGCTAGTTTAATTCAAGTTTTAGTTGTTAATCTTGCGAGATATTACAACTAATCCATATCTTTTTAGATTTTTCTTATTCCGCTACAATATTATCTCTGAAGAGTAAAATATTTGGTTTATTTTACATCACTTTATATATGGCTGGTTGATTTCCATAATGCTTTCAACCTTGTTGATCGTGTAACCATGCTTCTGGAAGTTTGTCGTCGTTACCCTATTCTTTCCCGTTGGGTGGAGTTTTGTTACTCTAGTCCTGCCCGTCTTTATTATGTGGAACATTGCTTGTTGTCTTGTCAGGGAGTCCAGCAAGGTGATCCTTTGGACCCCTTGCTTTTCGCTTTGGTTTTGCATCCCTTGGTGTGCAAGATACGAGACTCTTTTGAATTGAGTTTGCAAGCTTGGTACTTGGATGATGGCACCATTGTTGGGAATACTTTGGAGGAGGGGAAGGTTTTGGATTTGATTATGACAGATGGTCCTCAGTTTGGTCTCCATCTTAATGTCGCTAAGCCTGAGGTTTTTTTTCCTACTAAGGATCCCCTGAGTTTACTTCCTGGTGTTTTCCCTCCTTATATTGCTCGGCCTTTGCGTGGTGTATCTGTTTTGGGTGGGTTTGTCAGTACTTGCCTTAGTTTTGGCAGCGAGCTTGTGGCCAAGAGAATGACTAAGAACATCGAGCTTATGGATTTGATTGCTAGGATTGAGGACCCACAATGCGAGTTGCTTCTGCTTAGAGATTCTATTGGTACTTATAATCTCTACTTTACCCTCCGTACTTGTTCACCGAGAGTCTTTGGGTCTGTCCATCTTCGTTTTGATGCAGCACTTCGTTCTAGCTTGGAACGTATTGTCACCATGTCTTGGCCTGGTTTTGGGGATTGGCAGTGACGCCTTGCCACTTTCCCTTTTCATCTTTGGGGGCTCGGTGTTTACGCTGCAGAAGATGTTTTGCAATATGCTTTTTTGGCGTCCCGTTTGCAGTCTGCATATTTGCAGGCTAAGCTACTACGGTCTTCTGGTATTGTAGATGTTGCTCCTACTTTTGTTGATGCCTTGCGGGTGTTCTATGAGACTACAGGTTCTGCCTTTTTACGTGATCCTAGTGAAATTGGTGCCCCTAAACTTATGAAGAAATTAGTAGACATATATTTTGCGACGGTTGCTGCCTCTTCAGAATCTATTTTCTCTTTGACACCGCGTCAGCTTGCATTGTGGAAGTCTCAGCAGGGTGCCCACTCCTCTGATTGATTGTGTGCGGTTCCTATCTCCGGGTTGGGTCAGACTATGAACGGTAGGACTTACCGTAGTGTGCTGGGGTATCGACTGGGTATTCCATTATTCACGATATTTAGGCCTTGTCTTGCTTGATCTCGGGTTTTGCTGATGATGTATATGGTGACCATGTTGTTTCTTGTACTGGTACTGTGGGTGTTAAGCATCGGCATAACCTCGTCCGTGACACCTTATTCGACATTTGTTATAGGTATTTCTACGGGTAGGGAGGTGGATATCGGTTTGGTTGACGGCCATGGCGGATGTCTTCGTCCTACGGATTTGCTGCTTTATTCCTGGGACAGAGGCATGATGTGTGTGTTGATTTGATAGGGTCTTCCCCCTTGACTCGGACTGGGATGGCCGATTTTGTGCCCGGACAGGTTGTCGCTGATGCTGCTCAGCGAAAGTCGGTTAAGTATGGGGATTTATGCGCGACAGCTGGCTATGGTTTCCTTCCCTTCTCTTTCTCTTCGCTTGGGGAGCTGGGTTTGGATGCTGTTGACTTGTTCAAGCGGATCCAGAAATTCTCAGTATCTCAGGATGTAAGGGCTCGGGTGGCCGCTTATATTTTTAATAGACTTGGTTTTGCTGTAGTTAAGGGGGTGAGGCCCAGATTGTCTCTCGGCTCCCCACCAATTTCATGTAAATTTTTATTTTTTCCAATTAATGAAAGTTGTGCGTACCCTTCTATAATAAAATATATATATATATACAACAACAACAACAACAACAACAACAACAACAACAACAACAACAACAACAACAACAACAACAACAACAACAACAACAACAACGTTTGGTGATTCTGTTGGGAGACTGATAAGTGATATTTTGTACTAATTTATCCCCCGTTTTAGCTCGATTTCTATATGATTTATGCACTTTGTTAAGTGATTAACGAGCTAATATTGCTATTCTAGTTGTTTTGCGTGCTTTGTCTCGTTTTATAGGAAATGAAGCGGTTTTGCTATATTTTCTTACTATTTGGAGCAAAGGAACTAGAATACGAGTTTTCGAGGCACCGATGATAGCAATTTCACGGTTTGACTACGATCTCGCTACATCCTTCCTCGAGTGGACTCATCTTGGACTTTGACTTTGTTTCTCAAAGGAAACATCAACCCAAGTCAAAGAAAGACTAGCCCAAGCCCAATTACGTGTTACATTGACCAAGACCAAGGCATAGGATTCCGTGCCCAAATACGAAATTGGAAGAGACGAAAAATCCATCAAGGTTACATACCCGATCAGATTACCACATACCCGATGGGGTATGTTTGCTGATGAGCGTCTCTTGGCTCTTCTTCTACCAAGCTTTAATGGAGTGCTTTATGGCTTTGTCTAGGGTATGAATTTGGACGCGGATGTGCAGCTATGCAGCCCTATAAAAGCCAAGGATTAGCACACAAATAAACATGAACCAAAACACAACACAATTAGCATACACATTATATATTTCTTTCATACAAGTTTTAGTTCATAGTTTCTAGTTTATGCAATCTTAGACTGTTTTTATAGTAATCTCCAAGTACTTTTCTAGTGTTCCTATAAGCATTTGTCATTACATTGGGTTGGATATTTGTTCTTTATTTTCTTTCTTACATAATTTGCATTCCAAACTCGGTAATTTTCTATCCTTGATTTACTTATGCAATTTTCGACATCATGAACTATAATCTCATTAGTCTTGTTTTTATATTGTTGTTGGTAGGAAATCCATGTAAAAGTAATCTAGTTAAAACCAAATTATCGTTAAGTATGTCATCTTTCATTTTGCCTAATCATATAATCATAAAATTCATCATTAGAATCATTACTAATATAATCACCTTAATCATTTTAGAACTTTTAATTCGTAGTTTAATTTTGTTTATCATTTTCCTCTTAATTTATTTAATCACATAAAATAAATAGAGTATTGTAAGATTATCATCATGTAAATACAATAAATAAAATTATAATATTGAAATGATTTGCTAGTTAAAATGAATTAAAAGAAGAGTCGATACCAATAGAACCACCTAGTTTGTTTCTTCCTTTGGTCGTGTCAAATTCTATAACTTTGTTTAGTGGCCATAAACAATTGTTTTTATTAGTCAATTTCCGTCTTAGAAACGAGAGTTGGGATGGGAATTAGGACTACCAATAGGGGTTTAGTGACCTAACCAGGCTGAGAAGACGTTAGGACCCATTAAAAAGTCGGTACGAATCCGAGAGGAATATACCGCTACAAGGCTTAGACAATCGTAGTAATTCTAATGTTGGTATCAATAAAGCTTTTAAATCATTTGACATGAATTTCTCTTTCTCTATATCAATTTGATTAGATAGTTTATTTTATTGTTTTAGATAGTTTATTTTATCGTTTTAGTTATTAGTTTATTTTACCGTCATTTTGTTACCGTCCTTAGATAGTTTACTTTATTGTCATTTGCTAGTGTATTAGTTTAGTTCGATAGCTTTTCAATATTGTCATTTTAATTATCGTTCTTAGTTAGATTTAATTATCGTTACCTTTCTTTCCGTCAATTAGATTAGATTTATTTTTATTGCAATTCCATACTCGTCATTTAAATATCGTCATTACATACTTGTCATTTCATTTCATGCTAATAGTTTAGACAATCACCCCAAATGAATCGATTTTAAATGAAAATCACTCTATAGCAATTCATAGTTAACACGTACTCTCTGAGGATCGATCCCTACTTCCCTAATTACATTCCTTATGTTGTTAGCCTAAGTGTGGGTAATTATTTTTGTATCGGGACCGCGACACAACCGATCAAATTTTGGCGCCGTTGCCGGGGAGCACGGTTTTGTTTATCTATGTATTGCTGATTTTTGTTTAAAATTCTACCATTTTTAGGTGCAACCGTACCTTAAAATCATTACTAACTTTCCTTTTTGTGTTTTTCTTGTAGGTTGACAAAAATGGTGCGGACAAAAGAAGATCCTAAGTTCTGAGTTTTTGAGCTTGCTAATGGGATCCTAAGGGTCCATATCACTCTAATTGCTCTCATAGAAGGAAACCAATTTAGTGGTGAGCCAAATGAAAACCCATCACACCATATCCAAACCTTTTGTGAGTTGTGTCAAACTTTTATGAGGGAGGGAATCACCCAAAACCAAAACAGAGAAACTCTCTTTCCTTTATCACTAAAGAGAGAAGTCAAATGGTGGTTCACCCGTCGTTTAAAGGATGCCACAAAGCCAATGGAGTGGGAAGAGATCGTTATAGCTTTCCATCGTAGGTTTAAACCTCAATCCACCACGTCAACCCTATCAAGTAATTCACAAAAAGAAAGTGGGGAAGGTTCCCAAAGTAATGGGGGAGAGCGAAAGAAAAGCCGAGTGGAAACCTCATGTGATGTTGACACTACCATTTCCTTAGCCTGTCCCGTTCCATCAAATGAAACCACCCCAAAAAGTACTTTATATCGTCCGAAAGCTTTAAACCCATTTACCTCACTAACAACACCTTGTGAACTTTGTGGAGGAATAGGACATGTACCTCAAAGATGTGGGAATAGACTCACACCATTAAACCCCTTTCACCCACAATTTCGCCAAACTCAACCCACTAATACACCTCATACCATTCCACACTCTTCCTTTCAAAATGATCAAGTGATAGCAAAAGTAGATGTCAAGTTAAGGGAAGTAATACAAGCCCAACATAACATGTACTCATACTTCTTTTCTACAATAGGCTCACTCAAATCAACCATTTTGTCTCTCCAAATAAGAGTAGAAGAGTTGACCCCATCGAGTTCTAGCCAAACCACCCAAGAGAGTGAAAAACCGTTAATAGTCACAATTGACATGATTAGTGACAAATCTTTTGATAGTCCTCTTGGGAATGGAAAGAGTAAGGAGCCCATCTTTAGGTTACCCCACGAACTTTGCAATAATCCTACACCAGCCAAACCAACCCGAGCCCCTACACAAGAGGAGACATCCCGTCTCGAATCTTTGATCATGACATTGATAAAAGCTCAAGGGAAATTAGAAGAAAGAGTTGTTGAAACAACAAAGGCAAATGACAAAGCTTTCTCAAGGTTGGAGGCAAGGATTGGCAAGACATCTCGAAAAGAAGAAGTAACCCAAGATTCTCCCAAGGAACCTCCCCTTGAAGAAGGGAAGGTTATCATTCCTTCAAAACTTAAAGATCCAGGTTGTTTTAATATTTCTTTCACAATGAGTCTTCATAAGGTTAGCAATGCATTATGTGACTTAGGGGCCGCTATTAGTGTCATGCCCTTTTCCTTCTATCACAACCATTGCCCAATACAAATGAAGATTACAAATACTATCCTTCAACTAGCCGATGGATCTATGCATACTCCAGCAGGAATTGTGGAAGATGTCCCCATTCGGATTGGATACTTCCTTATTCCCATTGATTTTTATGTAATATTTTCAAAGAAAGAGAGGGACGACTATATTATATTAGGAAGACCTTTCCTAAATACAGTTGGGGCTTGTATAGATGTGCAAGGAGAAAAGATCACTTTTGAAATGGATGGATCAAGTGCCACTTTTGATAGAAAGGGGAATGTATTGAGTGTAGGAGATGGTGACCTGGAAGCATTCAAAGCTTCGGAAGTTTATTTGGATGAGATTGCCATGGATGTTTGCAAGGGTAAATGAAAAATTCAAGGACGAAATCAAGTAGCAAAAGAGCTCATATCCCTTCACGAGGCTTAAGGAGGGATAGAAATTCAAAGTCTAGCATGACTTAAAAATGCGCTTGTCGGGAGGCAACCCGTCTTTCTCTTTACTTCCTTTTATGCATTCTTTATTCCACTAAATAGACAATGTTTATAATTTTGTTTTGGACTATTTGGACACTCTTTTTAAATTTTTGGGTTGTAATAGTTAGGAAACAACTTTCGTTTTACTTGTTATTTTCATTTTTAGAAATGCATGCTTAGTCGATAGATTTTCGTACTTGGAACTGGAGGACATATTGAGATGAAAAGGAGCTACCCTTGGCCCATGTTGCCAAGTCTATTAAGGTTAGTAAGTATGTTCAAGGCCATAGCCAAAAGGTAAGAGCAAGTACCAAAGAAAAAAGAAATAGAATTCGGACCAGCAGACTTCCCTGATCGGATTCATGTATACCCGATCGGGTAAGTTGTCTGATTCGAGTTTTGTTCTATTTTCTTCTATAAAACCAACTTGCTTACCTTTGCTTGCTGCCATATTCCCGTGTTCTTCAACTTCAAAGCTCAAAATCTCTCAAAAACCTTCTTTTCTTGCAAAATTTGTCACCATAGTTCATCCAAGGCAACATCTAAGCATTATCAAGTAAGTTAATTCTACTTTAGTTACTTCCATCTCTCTATTTTTCAGAAATCCAACATGAACAAACCCTAACCCAAATTTGGGGGTTATTGATTTTACTTGAAAAACTTGTTTAAATTGGATTTCTAATGCTTCTTACATGATATAGAGTGAATGTTAGTGATTAATTTGAAAGCTTACTATGATTTGAATGCTCATATGCCAATTAGGATACTCATCTTTACTTTATGCTAAACAATCATGCTTAATGGTAGTATAGTGCTTGAATTCATGCTTTAGAATTTGAACTTATGCTTATGTTAATTTAGCATTAGTACCTTTAAGTAGTGCCCAAAGCTCAAGATTCAAGTGAAATGTTGCTCAAAATCCTAGTGAAATATTGCTATGCTTAAAAACATCAATTTGTGCTCAAAAGTAGCATGATAATGTTTCACTTATGTTGTTATACTTGAATTTGTGCTTCAAAGCCTAGTAATATAACACTTATGCTATCAATTTGTGTTTATAATGAAGTGTTCTAATACTAGTTTCTCTTAGCAAATGGCACCTACAATAAGGAGATCAAAGAGGGCAAGAACCTCCAACCAAGGAGAAAGTAGTAGAGCCCATGAAGAGGACATAGAAATGTTAGAAGCCGATAATCAAACCGGGAGTCAAGAAGGACAAGATGCTATGCATGATCCCGACTTTCCGGATGTAGAGTTTAGTTCAAACAAGCAATGGCAAAATTGGTGTATTATCAAGAGCAAGGGTATGAGAGCTACTAAATTCCTTGATGTTTCTTCTTTACGACACATGAAACTTTATGAGCATGTCAAGGCGTTATTTAGGGGTCTAGGAATGAATGCTAGTATGAACATTAGTTATAAGACTTACCCTCAATTGACCCTTGAATTCTTGAGATCGTTTGAGTTGCATAGGTCTAGGAATAAAAACTCTATGCCCCAAGTCCGGTTTCGATTGTTTAATGATGACTATAGTATGGACTTAGGGACCTTTGCTGACCAATTCGGTCTCACCCACAGGGACACTGTTACTACACCTCCCGAAGGCTTTGATGTTAGCCAGGTTTGGAACACCATTTCTACTTATCCTGTCTCTCGTTGGGACCATGTCCCACACCAACACATCCATCATCCCGCCATTAGAATCTGGCAAAGATTCATGGGATGGACCTTCTTGGGCCGTGCTGAGCCTCATTTGA
The DNA here is from genome assembly GCA_022085475.1 of Heliosperma pusillum. Classification (NCBI taxonomy): domain Eukaryota; kingdom Viridiplantae; phylum Streptophyta; class Magnoliopsida; order Caryophyllales; family Caryophyllaceae; genus Heliosperma; species Heliosperma pusillum. Next base: position 85,186 of record JAIUZE010001321.1, on the reverse strand, counting down.
TGAGACAGGTAGAGTTAGATATTTTAGGAGGGTTTTTGAATGTAGATGGTGATGAACCATGGTCGATTAGCATTCCTTACTATTTTGTTGTTCAGTTGACTAAAGCTACTAATCCTAAGAACACTAGCATTGTTTATGGAGGTCTTATCACTCACCTTGATATGCAAGTTTGTGGTTTTAACCAAGCCACCACTGACCTCCAGGCATTGACTACACCTCCCACCGAGATGGGGAATGGGTTGGATTATGATTATTTTGTTCAGCTTAATTGGTTTCGTGTCTCCCACCCCCATATGATCTGGAGGATAGCTGGCCGTGATTCAGTCAAGTTGACCGCTGAGATGAACCAAATTCCATTACTTAGGCAGCGTCCTCAACTTCAGGAGGGTGAGGCTATCTTACCCCGTCCCACTTACTTTCTTCCTGTTGGGGATATTACCCCCAATGACCCCCCCTGTTCAGATTAGATCCCACCGCCCTGAGGTAGGATCATCCTCTCAGTCGACCCATGCTATGGGCGACGTAACTGCCATGTTTGAAGCCTTGACCTTGTCCATTAATAGAATCCAGTCCGACCAGCAGCTTGTTTTGCACCCCATTTATGATCACTTTGCTAGGCAAGGTGTGATTAGACCTGAGGGCCTCCACCCGTCTTTCTATACTTGGCCCGAAGGGGGGTATGGTACTGCTTATGATGCAGGTGTGCAGCAGACCGGACCTGATTATTGTGGTACTGACTATGGCGTTGAGAGTTTTGGAGGGTATAGAGGTGATTTTAGTGGTCACCAAACAGATGAGTACCAGTCCTTAGGAGCCAGCAACCCTACCGGGATCATTGCTTCTAGTGGTAGTTATTATTCTGCAGATGATACCTACTATACAGATGCTTCTGGATCCGCATCCGAGCCGCCTCCTTCAGAGAGGAGAGGCCGTAGCTGGTGGCCTTTGGGATGAGATGATAAGTTCCCCTTGTTTATACTAGCTTGGGGGAGGCTCGACATTTTGTAAGCTTTTATTTCTTTCTTCTGTTTTTCGCATTTTTAGTTTTCCTTTTACAACCTTTTCCCATTAGAATTTCATCTTGTTTCTCTGTTCTATGTGCTCCCAACCGTTTTTCGGTTTGCTTCTATTATAATTGCATGCACATTGAGGACAATGTGAAGTTTTAGCTTGGGGGAGGATTTGCATTTAGGACTTACTGCATTTAGGATTGCACTTAGATTTTTACTTTTCTCATTAGTTTATTTTCTTCTAATTTTCTTAGTTTATTTTTAGTTTTTATTGAAGAAAAAATAAAAAATCGGAAACACAAAAAGAAAAGATCATTTTCATCTTACATTTCTCAATTTATAGTTTTTTTTTAAGCTGATGTTTCATTATGTTATGAGAAATTGTGCATTCATGGGGATGTCTTGTACACAGTAGGTAGAAACTTGCATTTGGACTTAATTAAGCTTGATCTTGACTTTGGCAAGCTACTCATATTGTAAGGTAGAGCCTCCAGTGGTCGGTACATTTGAACCCGATCCCAGTTTAGGAGTGAGTAGTTTCTCCTTATAGTCTGTGTCACATCAAAACGCATAAGTATGGTTTTTATTCCATTTTCTATAAGTATTACTGTCATGATCTACATTTTGAAGCCATTTACTCTTGTTCACATTGCCCAAAAACACCCTTATTTCTAGCTACATTACATTATTGCCTACCCTTGTTGAGCTAGTAACTGACTATATGTGTAGGGGTGTTCTGTGCTCTTGCGAAGTTCTGATAATGTCACCATTTGGTGTGAACTTGCTGTCTCGGGATTGTTGATTCCCGTGTTTTTCAGTGAAAGGAAGTTTGAAAAGAAAAAAAAAATGAAAAAAAAGAGCTTTGAAAAATGAAAAATGAAAGAGAAAAAGCTCAAAAGAAAAAGAAGAGAAAAACGCTTCCATGAATGAAAAGGAAAAGAAAAGAGAAATTATGGGAAGTCGTAACTTGATTTGTCATGTTTAATAAGCCAATATGCTGCTTTTGGCTTTGACTATTGTTTATGGGAATTGGAATGAATTGGATTGAGTATCCACTACACATTTGGTTATTATTAGCTTGACTTAAGCTCCACATGACCAAAATCGTTTGTCCACTTTCTTACCCAAATTTCCCAAGCCTCTTCTTTATTTCTCTTGGCTTCTTACATTACATTTTGATCATGATTAGTCTTACTTAGTGAATTTGGATTGTCTACCATACTAGACTGCGGGCACATTCTCATTAGTCGTAGATAGGAGAGTGTCACTTCAAATTTGAACCAATATTTCCTATTTCACAAAAATTTGAGTGAAGAGTGTATCGGAAGAGTCCATAGTCAATAAGATCATGCAAAAGCTGAAAAAGTCCAAAGAACATTTTCTATGCTGCGCCGTTATGTAAATCTCAACCATGATTCACACTTTCCTTTGCCCCTGTTGTTTCGGGTTTATGATTCATCTACTTGTTAAGAGCTTATTTTTGGGATTTGTATGATAGATTGATCACTGTTTGCTACCCTTGTCCTGGTTATGATTGTTATGTTTGCTTGAGGACAAGCAAGGGTTTAGCTTGGGGGAGTTTGATAAGTGATATTTTGTACTAATTTATCCCCCGTTTTAGCTCGATTTCTATATGATTTATGCACTTTGTTAAGTGATTAACGAGCTAATATTGTTATTCTAGTTGTTTTGCGTGCTTTGTCTCGTTTTATAGGAAATGAAGCGGTTTTGCAATATTTTCTTACTATTTGGAGCAAAGGAACTAGAATACGAGTTTTCGAGGAACCGATGAGAGCAATTTCACGGTTTGACTACGATCTCGCTACATCATTCCTCGAGTGGACTCATCTTGGACTTTGACTTTGTTTCTCAAGGAAAACATCAACCCAAGTCAAAGGAAGACTAGCCCAAGCCCAATTACGTGTTATATTGACCAAGACCAAGGCATAGGATTCCGTGCCCAAAGACGAAATTGGAAGAGACGAAAAATCCATCAGGGTTACATACCCGATCGGATTACCACATACCCCATCGGGTATGTTTGCTGATGAGCGTCTCTTGGCTCTTCTTCTACCAAGCTTTAATGGAGTGCTTTATGGCTTTGTCTAGGGTATGAATTTGGACGCGGATGTGCAGCTATGCAGCCCTATAAAAGCCAAGGATTAGCACACAAATAAACATGAATCAAAACACAACACAATTAGCATACACATTATATATTTCTTTCATACAAGTTTTAGTTCATAGTTTCTAGTTTATGCAATCTTAGACTGTTTTTTATAGTAATCTCCAAGTACTTTTCTAGTGTTCCTATAAGCATTTGTCATTACATTGGGTTGGATATTTGTTCTTTATTTTCTTTCTTACATAATTTGCATTCCTAACACGGTAATTTTCTATCCTTGATTTACTTATGCAATTTCCGACATCATGAACTATAATCTCATTAGTCTTGTTTTTATATTGTTGTTAGTAGGAAATCCATGTAAAAGTAATCCATTTAAAACCGAATTATCGTTTAGTATGTCATCTTTCATTTTGCCTAATCATATAATCATAAAACTCATCATTAGAATCATTACTAATATAATCACCTTAATCATTTTAGCACTTTTAATTCGTAGTTTAATTTCTTACATCTTTTTCCTCTTAATTTACTTAATCACATAAATTAGATATAACATTGAAAGATTATCATCATGCAAATACAATAAATAAAATTGTAATATTGAAATGATTTGCTAGTTAAAATGAATTAAAAGAAGAGTCGATACCAATAGAACCACCTAGTTTGTTTCTTCCTTTGGTCGTGTCAAATTCTATAACTTTGTTTAGTGGCCATAAACAATTGTTTGTATTAGTCATTTTCCGTCTTAGAAACGAGAGTTGGGATGGGAATTAGGACTACCAATAGGGGTTTAGTGACCTAACCAGGCTGAGATCAGAGGACGTTAGGACCCATTAAAAAGTCGGTACGAATCCGAGAGGAATATACCGCTACAAGGCTTAGACAATCGTAGTAATTCTAATGTTGGTATCAATATAGCTTTTAAATCATTTGACATGAATTTCTTTTTCTCTATATCAATTTGAGTAGATAGTTTATTTTATTGTTTTAGATAGTTTATTTTATCGTTTTAGTTAGTTTATTTTACCGTCATTTTATTACCGTCCTTAGATAGTTTACTTTATTGTCATTTGCTAGTGTATTAGTTTAGTTAGATAGCTTTTCAATATTGTCATTTTAAATATCGTTCTTAGTTAGATTTAATTATCGTTACCTTTCTTTCCGTCAATTAGGTTAGATTTATTTTTATTGCAATTCTATACTCATCATTTAAATATCGTCATTACATACTTGTCATTTCATTTCATGTTAGTAGTTTAGACAATCACCCCAAATGAATCGAACTTAAATGAAAATCACTCCATAGCAATTCATAGTTAACACGTACTCCCTGAGGATCGATCCCTACTTCCCTAATTACATTCCTTATGTTGTTAGCCTAAGTGTGGGTAATTATTTTTGTATCAGGACCGCGACACAACCGATCAGAGACAGGTCACGCCCCGAGTTCGCCCCCGTGGTTATCCCGCCACGTGGGGGATGTGCACATTAATGTTCTGGGATATCTTGTTGTGTGCAAGATGGAAGTTCGACGCCTGTGGTTGCGGTCCAGGGTCAATAGGTGGTTTTGTAGAGCAGGCTGGTAACCTAAGACTAATGAGGTAACCGCTGCGGTGGCTCTCTGGTTTCTTTGTCCCTTGTGCTTATCTTGTACGTTGGTCGGTGTAAGCATGTACGGACCCCTTTACTGTTTTAAAAAACTGTTGTGATCCATTGGGTAATGGTGAGCAGGTTATCGCAGGTAATCATTAGCTTGCATGGGATTGAGGATGGGATTACCGATTGTCTAGCTTCCGCATGTCAGTTGGATATAATATCCTACTCCTAAGAGTAGGATATAATATACTCCCATAACTAATTCATATAACTTCCTAAGTTAGTTATTGACAAAATAAATGAAATCAAATATTAAAACCCTTTAAAACTTAAAGTCGATAAATCTAAAAAATAAAAAATGTGTACCATTATTTATAATTTTTGTTTCTCTATAAGTAGAGATCACATTTGATATATTTTGGATTTTATTTCAATTTTACCATTATACCCACATCATATAATTGATATATTCATAACAATCTATTCACATCGCATAACTAGCATATTCACGAGAAACTCACATTATACAACTAGCATATTCACGTAAGTTTAAAATTATATATATTCACAAAGTAAAACTTACACACTTACAAAATGATATAGATATTCAGCCTAATGTAAGAAAGATATTCACAAAACATGTATTGATAAGAATAACATATACGGAGTATATTTATTATTGAGATACTCATGAATTTTCATGTAATACAATACACATATTCACACAATTATGTGTGTGTGTTTAGACATTCATAACATAGAAATTTTACATTCGCAAAATATAATTGCATATTCACACATATACAAAATTAAACCTCATATTCACATCACATAATCGACATATATTCACGTAAATTAAAAATCAGATTCTCACAATAAAACTTGCATGTTATCACACTATGAATATACTATTCACAAAATATGACAAACATATTCATAAATTGCTTATACGTAAGAATAAAAAAAACGTAGTTTATTGAGCTAATCGTAGATATTCATTTAGTGGAATATACATATTCACACAAAGTAACATGTGAATATGTCAATTATATGTTGTGAATATGCGATAAAAATTAAAATAGACACCAAAATATATCAAATGTGATCTATAATTGTAGAGAAATAAAAATTACAAAAATTAAAATTATAAGAATTAAAAAAAAAACTAAATAAAGGTGGGAGTATGATGTACCATACACCTGGGTGTATGGTATAAGAATTGTTATTGTGGGGTGAGATGATTAAAATAAGATAAAGTAGGAGTATTGTGCGGTATTGTTGTGGGGTGAGGTGATTAAAATAAGTATAAACGTTTACTAAATAAGGAAAGAGGGAAGGTATTGTGAAATTGTGAATAGATGGAAAAGGAAAGAGGGAAGATTAATTTGAATAAAAGGGAGTTTTAGTTGATATCATTAGTCTTAATAATAATTTTAGTAAATAGTAATAATAGTAATAATATTATTATTATTATTTATTTTGATAGTCATAACATTCATTATAATAACAATAATAATTAGTGATAATAATAATAATGGTAATAGTACTAGTAATAGTAGGAGTGAAACCTGGATACTTTCTCGGTTGGCCACTAATATCTTATAAATTGTGGTTTGAGCTTAATAAAATTTGCGTTTTTATAAAATAAAATAAAATAGTAATAACAATATTAATAATAGTTGTTATTAATAGAATAGTTCCTCCATCTCATAAAAAGTTTTGTAATTTGAATTGCACAGTTCTCGAGATGACACTTTGACTCGATTTTTCGTCATTTATATTCGCTTTTTTTTTCATTTAAAAAATATGTTCGCAAAATATTTTTTGTGTTATGAATGTAAATGTTTTTTGGCATAACGTCTTAGTTTTAATGTGACAACCCTCGCGAATGCGGAAATAAAACATACAAGCATGTGATATAATAAGCGGAAATACGGTATTTTAAAAACCTTTATACATGCAAGATAAGTATACGAGGAGTGTCAAATTACAAACCGAATACAAAATATTATAAGATAAGAGACGTAGTCTCTCAAAATGTTAACAATGTCAAAGTGTTTAGCAAAACTAGCTAAAATCGTCTAGAGGTGAAACTTCCAGGGACAACGCCCGCTAGCTCACACCCGAACCCAAAATATCATAGCAAAAAGCCATCCATGCAAGCAACCTGTTCATCCATGAAAAACATGAACGCCACAATCAGTGGGGAGTAACTTCGGGTTCTCCCAGCCATATCACATTAAACGTACATCAAAGGAAATACAAAAGTAAAAGCATGCGTATATAGATATACATGTGAAATACGATAAAAAATAGGTAGGCAATTCAATATATAATGATAAGAGCATAAGGAATACAAATCCGAATCCATCATGTTATACAAAGACTCGGGGAAGACACTCTTAGGCAACCGAATACACTCACTAGGGCTTGCATCTCACCGTTAGCGGTATAAGTTTGATAAGATTGAGACTCGACAAACAAACCATGCCAAGTCATGCAATGACCATGAATAAGCAATCATGTAATCACGCATCCAAATACAACAACACAAAGACGACATCTCTCACGGTAAATGAAACGCACTAGCGCCGTGTACATGGCAAGTATGATTAAAAGGCATCCACGGGATATAACATTTCCCTGAACGCATACACGATGCTACATTTCGTATATGTAGACTAATTTCCTTCTGGTAGCACGACGATATAAATATCCGGTCCTAGTCTAAACCTGGCCAGACTCTCGGAATAAACGTGTTCCGATTCGACATGCGATAAACATTTCGCATCCAAGACTCGGTCAATCATAGACGCCGAGTACCCCAAATTCGGTAGACAATTCACGAAAGAGGCGGAAAAGAGCACAAGCCTCATAACAAGCGGTACGCTACATGCAAATAACACCACCTCGCAAGTACACAACATTTGACGGCCGGGTCGATCAACGCATAGCGTTCGCCTCCCAACAACGTCGTCGTATGCCCACTAACACATGCAATTAAGCAGTAGGATACCTCCCCGTTCCGACATTCCAGCCTTACGAACGTGGAGGTAGCCAAGGGAATGAGAGTACAAAGCACAAGACAAAATAGTGCTCAAACCGTATCATTTGTAAAAACCGACTCAAAGTGGGACATACCAAAAACCGTCACAAAACATGAGAATAGGGAATTATATAAACTTAACTATGATGAATCAATACATGATACATAAGCATTAGAGCGAGTTATGAAGCATAATGAATAAAAACATAGATCACCTCTCCAAAACAACGTTGTTTGGAAACCAACGAAAACAAGGGTCCACTTCAAACGGTCATAACTAGAGTTCTAGACATGCAAATGCAGAAATTCTAAATGGAGGTGATAACTTATCCTCTTACGGTTCCAACGGGATGTCACAAGCCCAAAACAAGCAAGTAACGAAGGAGATATGATCATTTTACGAAAAGGGGTCAGTGCAGGAAAACTGCAGTCGGCCGCGCGTAACGCAGCCAGCGCCACCACGACGCAGCCTGCGTCCTACGATGCAGCCTGCGTCCCACGACGCAGCCAGCGTCCTACACGGGATTCAGGCACAATCAAATCCCAACAAGTTATCAACCAAAAATCCTCATTTATCATCACAAACCATCAATTCTCATATCAATTAACAACTAACAACATCCATCAACAACAACACAACTCCTAAGCATACTAACCATAATCTAAATACGATTACTAGACTAGAAAACACATAAAACACGTAAATGATATCGAGTAACCCTTCACCGTTACCTTATTGCGTCTTTACTCCGCGTCAAGGTCCTCTTCTATTAGGAAATAGTCTTTGTCGGGATCTTGGAGGTCACCACCTACAAAATAGTTAATAAAAGATGAATTTACTTCACCTTGAGAAAGACGGAAAGTTTGAAAAGCGAGAAAGACGGTAATTTTATTACCAATACGGATAAAGGAAGCTAAGAGGGGAAGAATAAGACAAACTTACGTGAATTTGAGCAAGAAACGAATGAGATATGACGATTCAAAGATTGGATGAAAATGGAGGCAAGGTTTTGATTTGGGTTTCTTAGTGATGAAGTAAGTTGAGTTGTGTGAGGAATGAAATAGGTTAAGAGGGAGTATGAGGGAGTATGAGGAAAAAGTCAATAAAAAGTCAAAGTCGCATTAAGACAGGTTTTACTTGAAAACTCGCGGAAATTCCAAATACGAACTCGGAAATTCTAAATTCGACTCGGAAAATTAAATTCTAAATTAAAACTTAATTTCGCTGAAAAGTATCCGTAAAATATTTTCACTATAAAAATAGGGTACATTTCCGGGTGTTACATTTAATATTTTAACACTTATTTATGGTCGAAATTATTAAAATTGATCTTAAAAGTCTAACAAGGGATAATTATGAGATGCATGGAGTATTAATTAATAATAATAATAAAATAATAATAATAATATTAGAATTAAGATTAATATTAATAAAAACTTTTAAGTTTAAGATTAGTAGAACTGAAGTGAGCTGAATTTAGTGGAGCTGACTGAATTGAATAATGCTGAACTGAACTGAACTGAAGAGAGCTGAACTGAACAGAACTTAACATGTATCACTGAAAAAATTATTGTGTCCTTCTAAAAGACCGTACTCCTTACACCACTTTATAATATTCCTTTTCAATTCTCCTTCCTTAGATGTAAAGAGGACGGTACTCCCAGAAAACAAGAGAAATTTTCGTATCACTGTATGAAGATCTAGAATGTTTTTGGTGCAAATTAAATTGAATATTGTCGTAATGGGGTATGAATTTATGATGCCACAGTGCCACTTGCGTAGAAACTGCATTCCAGTGTACTTAATTGATAATTCCAGTGTACTTAATTGATTCGTATTATTTGGAGTCGTCATTGATTGATTGTGTTTTGTTAGTTACCACAAAACTTGTGCTTTGCGTATATAAACTTGGGATTTCTGGCGTAGACGTTACCCGCCAACTTAACGTGTAGCATTTGCTTGTTAGTGTTTGTTAGTCTAAAAGTCTAGCCTTTTTTAACTAATCAACTAGTTTTGTTTTACCCGCGAAAATTATGGGTGCGCTTGAATTTAATTGTATAAATTAACGCGTGAATGTAACATGGCACATGTTGACATCTGGTCATCTTTCTACTTTATATTACATCTTATCATCAAATTTCACATAAATTAAAATATTATATGGGTAACCAAGTAAGGCTCTGTTCTTTTGGACTTAATTTCAGTTCTTATAAGTTCAGTTCAGTTCAGTTCAGCTCCAATAAGTTCAGTTCAGTTCAGTTCAGCTCTATTAAATTCAGTTCAGTTCAGTTCAGTTCAGATTAGTTCAGATCAGTTCAGTTCAGTTCAGTTCAGTTCAGCTTACTTTATTTCAACATTATTATTATTATTCTTACTATTATCATTGTTATTATTATATTAATATATTTTTTTATTATTATATTAATATATTTTTTTAAAAAAATTATATTAATATTATTTTTTATATTAATATTATTATATTTATATTTAATATATTTATTTATTTATTATTATTATTATTTTGTTATATTATATTTAATATTCTATTAATATATTCACAATATTATTATTATTATTATTATTATTATTATTTACTGTTATTAGTATTTATATCATTTATATTATTATATTATACTTATCTTATTAATTCTTTAGATACTTTTGTTAAATATTTATTACTATAATATATTATTACTAATAATGTTATCATTTATATTAATATTTTATAATATTAATATTATATTATATTAATATAGTATTATACGAATGTTTAATATATTATTATTAATTATTATTATTATTATTATTATTATTTATAATATTATATTATTATATTATACTTATCATATTTATTTTAATTATTATTTTTGATATACTTATTTTTATATTATATTATTATTAATAATTTGATAAGTAATATTAATATTTTACTATTATTATTTATTTATTATTATTATATTACTATGTTATTTTTATATAACTTATTATATTATTATTATATTTTATTAGTATAGTAATATTATTACTAATGATTAATATTATTACAATATTTATTGTTGTATTATTATTGTGATAATCTTTTTATTAGTTCAGTTCAATTCAGATCAGTTCAGTTCAGTTCAGTTCAGGTCCATTAAGTTCCGTTCAGTTCAGTTCAGCTCCAATAAGTTCAGTTCAGTTCAGTTCAGTTCAGACGATTTCAGTCCAAAAGAACAGAGCCTAAGTATGTGTATTAATGTAACTTAGAACTTTTTCAATGAATTTTGGGAATTGGCATACAAAATTAATCATGCCAATTGAACAATCGATACGTCCGTAGATTATTTAGTTTCAACAGTGACCAATGTTTCTTACATAAAATAATATGAAAAGATGTGGTTGTGTTAATAGTTCTCGTGTCACGGGTTAAAGACATCGCATAATATAAATTTGAGAATGTTACGAAATAATATTCACATTAACTAACATATGTATTTATATGGCACACTAAAGCTAATCTTCTAAAATAATGACATTGATATTTATATTATCTATCAAATTTCTTGGTTTTCTTCAATTATGTATTCAAATTTAATTGTGTATAATATGTATTGATTCGTTTATTAATTGAAAATCACTTATCAAATTAAGCTTGTTCTTTTTCATTTTTGAGTATTTTTTTTTTCCTTTTTTAGGGTTTGAAATTTTGTAGGATTTGCTTTATCCATCGTAGGTGTGTCAAAATCCAGCGTAAAATTTGTGTCGCTAGGAATGGTGGTTTATGGGCGAGAGGGGTGCATCTTATATAAGGAGGGTACAATTTGTGTTTAGTGGGTTGTGGTAAGCAATGGGCAATATGAGTTGGTGGTGTGCAGTTGGTTGAAAGGGGCATGTCGGTTAGGTGGTGGGCTGCCCACCAAGGTAGATGGGCTGGTGGTGTGCTGAGAGAGGGTGGACGGGTTGGTGGTGACGTAGTACTTTTCTGTATATGTGTTAAGAAAAATAACTTATAATTTAATTTTCTCCAGTTTATCATATTCTTGCTATCTCACCTCACTAAGTTTTTTCATTTGATTTTTCTTTCACTATAGTATTATTCTTTAATTAAATATAAATTCATCAAATTATGATTATCTAGTTAAACTATAAACTATAATCTTTCAATGTATACAAAAATAATTGGTAAAAACTACAAAATATAAACCAAAGTTGTAAATATTCTATTGATACTATTTATTATCAAAATGACTCGACGCATACTTAATCCGTATAAAACACAGGTATAAACCTATATTATAACCTTTGACCAAAAACATTCATTGAAAAAATAGAGAAAATATATAAAATAAAATCATTAACTTTGAGTTATAAAAATATTTTTGTAAAACACATGTTTTATGACTTCAATTGTCTTGATTATTTTTTTCCAGATCAAATTTGTTTCCTCAAATCAAAACTCGATGAGGTGAATTCGTCAAGTTTATGTAAGTAATACTATAAAAAGAAAAAAAATTATACATATATACCTTATATTTATTGCGTGGGATCAAGACTCGTTTTTACTAATACGATAATATCATAATAATATCACACAGAGTATAATTGTAGTATAACAAATTGTACAAATATTCATTTAAGACGGATACTATCCTTTTTAAATTTAAGATAGGTCAAATGCATTCTCCATTTGTCTCATTCATTTGTTTGTTTTTTATATTCTTTGTGAGAAGTATTTTAATCAAAGACAAATAAATGATTGAGATCCAAGAGGTATCAATTATCACTTGTCTAAAAAAAACCAAAAAAAATGTATTTATTACCATCATATAGTAGTATGGGACGCGTGTTAAACTCAAGACATCCGTCTTGTGGTAGTATATAAACTCCTGATTCAATGTACTTGAAACCAAAATTATGGGTGTGTTTTAAGAGGGGAGTAATATTAACTAACAAGTTAAGCAGATAACTTTAAGCAACCTTAGTTAAGTTTAAGTTGGTCAACATTTGTACTCAATAATTTTCAGTTGTTAATCTTGAAATGGCGAAATTCTCTCAATTTTCATCTCTCTTGAATCAATTAAGAGCTTCTTCTAATTCCCTATTATCTGAGTATGAGCCAATTGTTTTGGTTATTGCTCCTATTCTTTCACTTTTAATTGCTCGAATTATTCATTCTCTTCTTCTTATTGTCTACGAAAATGGGCTTAAAGCTTCTCTAATTGCTTCCTTCATGTATGCCATCAAGTAAGTATTCCGTTCCATTTGATTGTATACGTTTTTCAAAATATTCGTATTTATTATTGATATTCTATTTTGGTTGTGATTTGTGTAGGTTGGTTCCTGGAGTAAATAAGTACCTTGATGCTGAAAAACAAAAGGTACCCTTTTTATTTGGGCCAACTGCTTTTATTAATATATGAATGTAAAATGTTGCATATTAAATGCTACTGATTTAATTTCACAATAAATATTGGATGTTGTATGATATATAGTCTGAACTCTGAACTTAATAATTGAGTACTTTGAATTGATTACTTGACCTACCTACTTATCTAGTACATGAGATTTTGTTGATCAGTTGATCATTGTAAATTGGTGATTCATAAGATGATTAATGCACTTGACTTCCCCCGGAGTCTCTTTTTGTTATCGTCGTACAACTACGACAAATTCACAACTTTATCGTATTTTGTAGATGATGTTACCGAGGTTAGTCATTCAGCATCACCCGGTGATTCTAAAGGGTAGACTTAGCAAAGCCTAACCTGAGATACATAAAGATTTTTAAGAGTAAAAGTCTCTTTCCAAAACGAAAAGGGATACATACAGATTTTTATGTGCCTCTTTTCGCCGCTAAGACAGGGCTACAAGGCTGCATTCAGCCGACCCCTTCTTGGCCTACAATTTGTGGGTGCTCTTGGCTACTGAGCTAATATTGTTGTTCAAACCAAAAGAGTAATTTATCTTTGAGTCCATCACAAATAGATGGACTTGGAATTCTTATGGTGATTGCAAGTAATGCTACTCGCCTTCAAGTCGTTTTTCCATAGGTTCACCTTAAAAATTACAATTACTTCAGTGACGTATTGTATTATAAGCACCTACATGGCCACATTGATCTCCCTTAACCTCTCGTATAATCATATCTCAATTAACTGATTTTTCTCACCCTTACAATGTTGCAATTGTGAGTACATCTAATCAGTGAGTTATTTAACATATTGTATGTGAGGGTTGGTAAGTTAGGTCAGAATGAGGAATTCAGGCAGACTTCATTTTGTTAATGAGAGTACCAAAATTTAAAACTTTATTATAGTTCTCATTGTTGTTCCATATCTCCAATGGAGCCAAAGACTCAATAACTCTTTGGTTTTGGATTATGATGGAATAAAGTGGTTGCGCTCAAATAAGTGGTTGCTAGCATAGCGGTCATTCGATGCTGTTCTTGACGCAATCTTCATCTTGGGTCATTCGGAAACAGCTTCTTTGTGTTGCTAGCACAAGGGTAAGCCCCCCCGGCACCATTTTGGCACAAGGTTAATGTTGTTGTTGATTAGTTCTCATTGTTGCTATGGAGCTCTAGTAAGGCATGCTTTTACTCGGAGACTGATTTAAGTTGAAAGAAAGTAATGTAATGCTCTAAGTCATGGGGACGGAATGGTGGAAATCATCCAATAGAAGAGTAGGCTGTTGACGAGTGTGTTAACAAGAACGCTTCGTATAACATTACTAGGTATAAGACCCTTTTACTAGTAGAAGATGCGCTCAAGCAGCCAACCCATACTTTGTTCTGCTTGCGCTTTGGAGTACTTTGGGATTATATTCCGCGCTGAAGGAAATCCGGCGCATTTTTACTTTGCCTCCGGTGGAAAAAATGGCCTAACCAATGGATTTTAAGCCAGCTGAAAAAGCTTTCTAAAGAGATTCGATTCGGAACTATTATATGTCCAAGGTCCAATATTTAACACGGGCTGGCTCGCGAGTAGCTTCTTAATATCGCCCTGTCAATGCTCATACTGATCTGACAATGAGAAGTATGATGCTGTAATTACCGTGTCTGTAAATTTCTTTCTTATGCTATGAAATTCATAATACAATAGTCACAGGATATCTCGCTGTCGATACAAACGTTGTGGAAGCATTGAATTTGTTTCTTGACTTTTCTCTTGAGTAAGACTAGATGTGGTGTCTTTTTTCCGTGCCATGTTCTGAAAACATCATGTAAATGAGAGACCCTTGTTAACACAATCAAGGCTTTGCTGTTTCATTGTGATGTCCAGGTTGTAGATAAGATGCAGTCAAGCAACAAATCGAAGAGAGATAGTTGGAGGTCGGAACTACCTACTAACGGCTTAGGTGCTGAAGTGATTCAACTAATGAAAGAGGATAAGAAAAATGACGTGGCATGGCAAGGCAAATGTTCTGGTACAGTGTATGTTCATGCCATTATTATATGTTGCACTTATAAAATGTAGCCTAATGTAACTAAGGGAGAAGAACAGTGCAGAACAATTTGCTTGTATTTTCCACGTTACACATACTTCCTTAGCTAGCTTTGAAGTATTCCTTTGCACTCTCTTTAGACCATTTATATTCTCCCCGTTTGACTTTAGCGGTCAAATGATGCGTAGTTTGTATATTCTCACAATAAACTCAATTTGTAAGTTTTTGTAAAAGATCATATGAAAATAGCTGAATAGCACCTTTGATAAATCAAACATGGAAAAAAAAAATACATTCAATCCCTCAATATATTTGGAGAAATTTGGTCAAAATTGACATTGGTTAAGTGGTTAACAACCAAAGTCAAATGGGAACAATAATCCAGGATGAAGGTTGCCTATGTGCAAACCTTCCAAGACTCTAGCTGATGCCCATGGAATTGATCATAATGCGTAGTTGTGGTTTTTAACTGTAGAATTGGTTCGGAATATGCATAATGCTACATTAATCAATTTAGTTTGTTCTTTTAACTCTAAATGGAGTTTGTTTCAAACTATATCTTAAAAGCAAGTATTTTTCTTGGGTGCAGGTATATTGGAGGAACTGAGTCTGAAGGTCATTTTTCCTTGATAAATGAGGCATGTTCAATGTTAGTAGTAAGCTGAAGCAATCATTGTCATCACTATTTTAATCAAGTGGATAAGTATTGGCTGTCTTAATGAGCTTGATTTCTCATTTGGCCTTGCCTCTTACACTTTCTTGGGTGACTGTTAATTATTGAACTTGGTAGTTTAAGTGCTTTGTCTGAACAATAGGATTTAACAATCTAAGTCTGACTTAGGTCTTCATGTTTCGGCTAGAAAATCTCGTGCAGTCAACACTTTCAGCCTAGTGATTTTCGTTTGATCCAATGCACCATACTTGAAACTTCAGCTTAAATGATAGTCTAAATCAATGGACATTGTGGTAGACTTGTTCGAGGGTTCATGGAGTTTCAACTGCTGTACACCTACGATTTTTGAGATTTACGTAATTTATTAATCCATATAAAAAAAGCTAAAATTTATTTATGGGTCATGGAGTATAGTTGAGAGTATCTATGAGATTCTATTCTTAATTGTTGTTTATTAATCCTACGAGATTCTATTCTTAATTGTTGTTGTACACCTTAACATTGTTATATTCCTGAGCTCGAGTTTGTCATTTTGTTCACACTCATTGCTAGGTTTGCGCATACCAACCCATTACATATGGATGTCTTCCAAAGCATTGCTAGATATGAGTCAGAAGTTGTCGCAATGACAGCTACACTACTCGGCAGTAAAGCAAAGGTTTCTGGTGGGCAAATCTGTGGAAATATGACATCAGGTGGAACTGAGAGTATATTATTAGCTGTAAAATCGTCACGCGACTATATGAGAGCTAAGAAGGGAATCACTAACCCAGAAATGTAAGTCTGTACGATCTCACACTAATAAAGTTTTACGAAGTTATATAAGTCATTGACCCAAAGTTTTCTAATTATCTCTTAATAACATTTTCTTCATGCGTAGGATTATCCCAGTATCTGCTCACTCAGCGTATGACAAGGCTGCCCAATACTTCAAAATAAAACTGAGGCGTGTTCCTGTCGACAATAAGTTTCAGGCAGATGTAAAAGCTATTAGACGGTGTATCAACAAAAATACTATCATGGTACTTTTTGAAACTACTGGCCGTACTGGGTTCCTTTTTGTATTAGTGTGTATTTCCGCCCTTTAGCAACTCACTAACATTGTTTCCTTTTCCAATGGAGTCTAATATTCGGTGTCTCACTGGCTCACGAATCACGATAATTATGAAATAAAACGAAATGGCCCAATAAACCATTACATGCGCTTCTGTTCATTGTAAAGTAGTGTCCTCATCAATTCCGACTCAATTTTTTAAGGGACATTCTAAAACAGCATGTTTTATTAATATAAGGGTAAGGTTACAAACATCCGACCCCCTCACCTCGCCATTGGTTTGAGTAGTGCTGCACGGTTAGGCGTCTGACTTGGTTTGCTGAACGGGTTTGGATTTTCGAAACACTACTGAATTAAATTTAATCACCTAGCAAGTAGCAATCTAGTTTACAAACAAACTTCAATTGTTGTTCGAACCCCCAACCATGCATCAGTTCGCAGACTGCGCACTGGAGTAATATTGTTGTATAGCACTCTGGTTATGACAACCATTTTTTTTTTGCAAGTGATCTTGTTTCTTAGTCCAATGTTTTCTCCCTTGTCAGTCATTTTAACTAGAACTAAATGCCTTCTACAGATTGTTGGATCAGCACCAGGGTTCCCGCATGGAATAATTGACCCAATCGAAGTACGTATAGTATTTGTCAGTGGAGTGGAATTTCTTTTGAATACAAACTGATACGATGCTGCTGTTAACAGGAGCTTGGCCAAATAGCAATGAACTGTGGTGTGTGCTTGCACGTGGATCTCTGTCTTGGTGGGTTCGTTCTGCCTTTTGCCCACAAACTTGGGTAAGGCTTATCATATTCAGTATATTGGAATTGAAAGTTAGGCTATTTGTGTCTACATATTTAAATCACTGTCCTCTATAACTCTATTCACATGGCCAATTGTTATTACATTGATGTAAGAAAGTCAACCAGTACTGTGCAGTGTTTATTTCAGTTTGAATTTTCATTTACTTGATGGTTTATTAATTTGTCAAATTCTTGGTTATTTTTTGCCAATAATATCAATCTCTGAATAATTATTTTTTTGTGACATTTCAATTTGTTCATCTTCTATTAAATTTCTTATTTTTTCAGGTATCCAATTCCACCCTTTGACTTTTCTGTCTCAGGAGTGACCTCAATATCCATTGACGTGCACAAGTATGGGTTGGCCCCCAAAGGAACCAGTATTGTCTTGTACCGTAACCATGAAATCAGGAAGGTAACAATTGCCTCCTTTTGGTTGCAACTGAATCCCATTTCCTTCTTTTTTTTGTTCTGCACCTTCTGTCTGATAGGTCTATTCACATCTTCCTTTTTACAATGAATGATATACTAGCGCTTATTGAAGGAATAGATGTTTATGTTTGTGTCATTTTTAGCCGCCTTTCTGATTTGCCTCCTTCCCTGGCTTTTCTGATCGTGTCAGGCTCAATAAACTTCATGGTTTCCATTTTAGGGTATCCATGAATGCACTTCGTACTTCGAATATTTCCATGTTTGTACATTATTTGTCGTCAATATGGTTTGTTACCCTACATCTTTCGTCAACATGCTTTTTATCAACATGTAATTATGTCGCTTAGTTTTGTGCAAATCAATAAAGCAAGTTTATTCGTGGAAAGATGGGAGTGTATGGAAGACACATCTGCTTATTCTTGCTCACCCACTTTCCCTTCCTTTCGATTTATATAACTGGTAAACTAACTTGTGCTTGTGTCTGCAATTTCATGCTTCTGAACTTGTTGTGCGCATCAACAGCATCAATTTGTTGCAGGTGAGTCTTCATTCTCACGTATCCTGTCAATTTATGCTGAAATTTAATATTTAGTTTGTTTAAGCATGTTTCTCCCTTATTGCTGAACCCCTACGTTAAGCTGTCGATTACTAAGGGCTAGAAGTTAGAACCCTTGCTAATCTGAATGCACGTAAATATATTTATATTCATTGCTTATTAAGTTAAGGTTCCTCTGAAACCATACTTTGAAGGCTTTAGGGAAAATGATTTTTTATTTTTATTTTTATTTTCCTATGACGGTAGTACCAACAGTATAAACTATGCATGCCCCTAAACGTTTGTATGGATATCCTTTAATATTGCAGTAACCGAGTGGTCTGGTGGCCTTTATGTATCACCAACCATTGCTGGGAGTAGACCTGGGGGTTTGATTGCTGGTGCATGGGCCGCAATGATGACATTGGGAGAGAAAGGTTTGAATAATTTTTAACTTCTAAATTTTCTCATGTTCCGTTTCTTGTGATAAATGATTTCCTTGTATAGTTGTATGAAAGAAGGTACTTGGAGAAAATTAGACATATAATGGAAGTATCAAAGAAGATTCAAACATTTTTATCTTCGGCACATTTTAAGTTCGAAATTTTCTCATTTTTGAATTTTGTGATAAATGGTTTCCTTTGGTGTGATAGGGTACTTGGAGAACACAAGACAGATTATGGAAGTATCAAAGAAAATTCAAGAAGGGTTTGTACTGTTTCTCACTTTATTGTCCCTGCTATGTTATTTTTGAGGACTTAAACTTACTGACATGAACTAATTCCTTCAGAATAAATGGCATTCCCGAGTTGTTTATTGTTGGAAAGCCTGATATGACAATTGTGGCATTTGGGTCCAATGTTCTCGACATATTTGAAGTTAATGACATGATGTCATCTAAAGGCTGGCATCTCAACGCCTTACAGCGACCCAACAGGTCTGAAACCATTTTAAGGCTTTTTTCACAATCTGAATTCATGCACTGCAACTTTTATCTCATCCGATTGTCTTTATGTTCCAGCCTGCATATATGTGTGACCCTTCAGCATGTCTCCGTGGTTGATGACTTCCTTAAGGATTTACAAGAGTCTGTACAAACTGTAAGTTCTTAAAATCTGGTACCAACATACTTTCGTCATTTGATCTATATTGCCCCCCTTTGTCTCTGCTAATCAATAAAAATTGACGTCTTGACCAATATTCTGTCACAATATAGAATAGGTACAACTTTTTCGCATTAATAAAGAGAAAATGTTGTTCTGATAAATTTGTTGTGACAAATTTTAGATAGTAACCCTATAGATATTTGAAGAAAATAATGGTACGAAATGACAGGTTGCCAAAGTCGCATGGTGACGATTTAAGTCGAAATAGTATTAGCTCGATAGTTAATAGCACATAAGTAAAGATGATGAATATCACTTTCTCAGGTCAAAGCAAACCCAGGTCCAGTCAGTGGAGGACTTGCCCCTATATATGGCGCTGCCGGAAGAATGCCCGACAGAGTTATGGTACAGGAACTTCTGGTTAATTTCATGGACAGCTCTTGTTGATATGTACTTCTCAGATCCGTTGATGCTCGACTTTATTATTCTTCGGTACTTTTTCTTTAGCATGATCTAATGTTCATGACATTGACGAAGCGGTTCATGTTTCCTTTACTCTTGAGAGTCTTGGGAGAATTGAGGCAATGTAAAATTGTTAATAGATCATTCTTTAACAAAGAAGCAAACGATGGCCTCTATTTCTCCTATATGTTTGTATCTTTGTACAGCGATATCTGTTGGGTGGTAATAATATTGGACTGAAGTTGACATGGAGAATTAATTTTCTTCTTTGCCATTCATCGTGCTTCCGGTGGTCCTACTTTTGTTTTAATAAAAAATGGTCCGACCTCGCTGTCTACGCTATGTCCCACGGTCTGGCTTTTGTCGGAATGTAGTGCGCACCCTTGCCCGATACGAAGCCAAGAATGCAAGCAACAAGAGTCGCATGCTTAGTGCATAGTGAGGGATCTCCCACTAGCACGCTTCTCGAATTCTGGGATGGTGTGTGTCGAAATCTTGTCACGATTGTCATGGTCGACACAAGAAGGCAATAAAAGTAAGCAATACTCGTATCGGAAAGAAGCGATAAGTGTAAACAAGCTTAAACGTAACAACAGGTTTTCATTGGCCAACACTTCCTAAAGAGGGTTGTTAACTTGTTATACACTTCTCTAAATGCAAAAAAAATTAAGCTAAACTAATAATATAACCCAAAATCTGACACATAGGAAATAATCTTAGGGTGACCATTTCAATTCCTACAAAAATAAAAATAATGTAAGGAAATATAAATCGTACGAGGTTGAAGTGTGTGGACAATCACGGTTATATATTTTAAGAAAAATTAATAATTTAATTTAATGTTTTGCTAAAGATCGCGGCCTTCGTGTTTTGTAAGAGAAGTACAACCCTCTATCGTAACTTTCGTTATAATTAATTTTTTTTATTGGAGTTATCTAACCATTGCTTTAAAAAAAATATTACATCCCTAGATAAACTGTGCACTTTAAAAATCACAATTTCTTGCTCAACACATAAATACTCGTATTATAGTTAAACGATAACTTGCATAGAAAAGACAAAAGAATCTACTATATACTAAAGCAGAAACATTTCTGTGTTTCTGATTGGCCGCAGAAATTTAGGAAAACAAAAGGTAAGCGGGCCCCACGTCCAAAGCAAAAGATTAATTACTCTCTCCCCACTCTTAACACTTCTGATTTATTTACTCTCTCTCCTCACTCTTAACATTTCTAATTTAAATTATTTACATATTTACAAATTCCATAATTTTATGATGTTATAAGCATATTTTTATATTCCATGATTTTAGATGTATATTTATACAACTTGATTAACATAGCACACGATAAAATTTTAAAAAAAATCTAAACTTTATTTCTTGGCTCTTAATAAATTAAAAGGGTATCCTTCTACATTTCAAAAATACTTGATTAACTATCATTTATAAAAAAAACGATTAATTAGAAAAAGTTCAGTACTCAGAAAATATCAAAATCAACCTGCTATAAAATTTTATATTTATGTTATCACAATTATTTGCACTTCTTTGTACATCTTAAATTCATGAAAATTAAATAAATATTTATCCAAATCAAAATGCATGGTATAAAAAAAAGCGACCATAGATTAAAACCATGCATTATTAGAACTAAGAACTCAAAAGTACATTGACATTATCTATTAAATTCAACAAATCTTATAAATTTACCTCAACCACCTCCCCATGTAGTTAAGAAATAAGAAGACTTATGCAAATATATAAAACAAAAACAACTCTATAATATTAGATAATCAGATTTTCAATTGATCTAATGTTTTTTTGTGTAGAATATTTGGAAAAAAAAAAAAAGAGAGAGAGAAAGATAGTTGAGAGTGGTGGTGAGATAAAAGCCATGTAGTGATAAATATTAGCTAGGGTTAAGCTTTTGATTTTGATTTTGATTTGTATGTATTTCTTTTCTTCCCTATAAAATTTGGTTTAGTTGGGTTATTTGTTACTTATCATCAACTTTTATGGGCTTATTCAGTTGAGCTATTTTTATTTTTATTTTTGTAGGTCGATCAATTCCTGATAATAGCTGATATTAATGAGTATATTAATTTGCATTATCAAATGGAAATTTGGTATTTTATAGAATTCAACCGAGTGCATGGAATTAATTAATTAGTTATCATAATAAGATAGAAGATTCTTTAACATAAAATAAATTTGGAGTTTAATGAATAATAGTTTTAAGTTTGAGATAATCTCTTCTTACCACGAATACTCATTTAATTAAGACGACACTATTATCCGTCTTAAGCTTAATATGGATCAAGTACCATACCAATTGTGCGTGTATATAAGATAAATATATAACCGTTCTTCCCTATGCATTTATATATGCCAGTGGTAATGTGGTATGTACTTGACACGTCTTAAACTTAAGACGAGTATCGTCTTAAGACTTATTGTCTTCTTAAACCCACACTATGCATTGTTTCTCAAAAAAGGAAAAAAAAGTGGATCCATAATATTTTGTGGGTGAAAGGATGTACTGTTTATAAAGAATATTTTGTTTAAGTAATTACATACTCAAGTTTTCTCATTGTACGTAAAAAAAAACTAATATGAGAACTTTTGAATGATTAAAACTAAACAAATTTGAAACAAAGTTTGAATACATAATCTTTAAAAAACTAACAAATAACTATTTCAAGAAATTAGTTAATTAAAAAATTAAGTATATAATAATAATAATAATAATAATAATAATAATAATAATAATAATAATAAAATTGAAAAAAGTCTAAAAAATGTAATAAAAATAATATAACGAGTCTGAAAAATACAAATATCTTAAAAGTCTAAAAAAGTCTTCACTACAACAAAAAAGGCATTTTGCGACGGATTTGTTGCGACGGAATTCAAATCCGTCACAAAATTGACTTTGCGACGGAATTTTTGGTGTTTTGCGACGGATTTTTTGCGACGAATTGCATTCCGTCGCAATTAGTCATTTTGCGACGGAAATTCCGTCGCAAATGAAATTTTTTAGCGCGAAATTTTTGGCTCGCGCAGGAAAATATACTTGCGACGGATTAATGAATTTGCGACGGAATCGTCCGTCGCTATGAGTATTTTTTTTGTAGTGCTTTCACTAATTTGTTTATAAAAAAGATCAATAATTTGTAAATATAAATCAAATCAAATGTTTCTAATAATTTTAAGTAGCAATGCCGTGCAAATTTTGCACGGGTTTAAAACTAGTAATATATAGGAATAACAAAACCTTTGCCCCATCTATCTAATTAGTGTGGTAGGGAGTATTTATCACTTTCTCCGATCAGTCATTTGTTCATCATTTCTAATTTACAATGTCTCGTCTAAGTGGAATTACAAATGGTCCCCTCATCATTACATGGTATTTGTGCCAACAACATTGATAAACAAATGATCGGGATATAGGGAGTATTTAACCTGTTTCAGTTATAATATGACATCCGTCTGAAATGAGAATTTGCGTTTTAAAAATATAAATAATGAGCAAATATTATAATATTCAGTAAATCGGTTTAAGACGGACTATCCGTCTAAAAGTTAAAACGGGTTAAACACTACCATATAGGCTACTAGAGACAAAATTATTGGCATCTCCTTACTATTAAAAGAATAAGACATTCTTTTAGTTTCCCCTCTAAAATGCATCTATTTAAATAAAGGAACAACTAAAACTTTCTTTCATTATACTTTTATACTTTCATTAAAACATAACCTTATAAATAAACAATAATCTTTTGATTAAATTCAAAATTCTGATTTTTCCATTAAAATAAAATAAAGTTGGTGTTAAACTATAAACTACTCCAAGTCAATAAATTTTTCAATAAGGCAATAATTCTAACTTTACTGGATAATTTTCACATACTTACTATTAGCTTCGTGTAAAAAAAATCATAAAAAAAATTGGAGAAAATTTACAAAATGAAATCTTAATTTTATGGGAAAAGGATATTTACATTAAATACACACTTCATAACTTTACTCAATTCTCTTTGATTAATTTCCATTTCAATTTGTTTTGGGAGTTGTTAAATCCCGCATAAAATTTTACTCAATCCCGCACAATTTGTTTCCTTATTCCGATAATACCCCTCTTATTAATCACCCTCTCATTTCTCACTCTAAAGGGAAAAAAAACACAAAAAAGTAAAAATATCCATCGTTAATTCCAGCAACACCAACCCCACAACCCTGAAACGCCGAGCACCTCTTTCCCCACCACCCCAGGCCGCCGACCACCCTCCACACCCTCATATTCCCGACGATAAGCATCCCCGGAGTCGATTACCCCCTCCCCGCGTCTGCCAACCACCGCCAGCGAAATATGCACCAATAACCGTGCCGCGCGTTAGCGACGACCACCTTGCCCGGTGTCAACCACCGTCCCTCGCGTTGACCGCCCCTTCAACAACCCAAATCAATCGAAACCCTAATTGTTAAATAAAACTCTTTTTAAATAAAAAAAACATTAAATAAATCGATTAAAGACGGGTCGTCTTAATAAATTTGTTGATAAAATAGCGAAATTACGTTTGATACGCGCGAATTACAATCCTAATTGACGATTAATTAACGAATTGGTTAGGTTTAGTTCTAGAGAGAAGGGAGATAAGGCCCTGTTCTTTTGGACTTAAACTCAGCCCCTTTAAGTTCAGTTCAGCTTCTATAAGTTCAGTTCAGCTCCTATAAGTTCAGTTCAGTTCAGTTCAGCTCCTATAAGTTCAGTTCAGCTCCTATAAGTTCAGTTCAGCTCCTTTAAGTTCAGTTCAGTTCAGCTCCTATAAGTTCAGTTCAGTTCAGCTCCTATAAGTTCAGTTCAGTTCAGTTCAGCTCTTATAAGTTCAGTTCAGAAAAATTCAATTCTTACAAATTAAGTTCAGAAAAGTTATACGGAATATATTATTTATGAAAACCGATATAAAAACATTTGACATTAATTAGTGGAATGACATTTGGTCATTTGAAAAAAAGGTGGGTGTTAAAAAATATGCCCCGAATGTCACAAAAGTATCAAATGTCTATTATTGTTTTATACATTCACACTCCATAATTTTATAATTAAGGATGCATACTCTTGGAATACCTATTATACAACATGACGTGAATATTCAAGGAACAGTAGATTTGGGCATGTTTGATGATAAGCGGAAAAAAAACCATGTTAAAGTTACGAAACAAGATAGTAAAAAACATTTGGCGAGGGAATAAATTCGTTGTTAAGAGTGATAGTGAAGATAAAGAAGAAAGTGATGAGGAAGATGATGATATGGAAATAGATGGTTAGAAAACGATGTAATATGTGATTTGTTTTTTTATCGTAATGTAAACGTAATAATCTATTTGAACAAACCAATGTACATAAATCGGAATTATGTTATTATCTTACCTTATGTTTTAGAGTATACTTTTTTTTATGACAGTCCTTTCCAAAAAATAAAGATACAGATAAAGATGATGTCAACGTAGAAATCTATTTGAATAAACCAATGTATATAAATTGGAATTATGTTATTATCTTACCTTATGTAATAAAGTTCAGTTTAGTAAACTTTAGATTCTATAAATTCTATTCAATTAATTAAAATTAAGTTCAGAAAAGTTCAGATCCTATAAGTTTAGTTCAGTTCAGTTCAGCTCCTATAAGTTCAGTTCAGCTCTTATAAGTTCAGTTCAGTTCAGCTCCTATAAGTTCAGTTCAGTTCAGCTTCTATAAGTTCTGTTCAGCTCCTATAAGTTCAGTTCAGTTCAGTTCAGCTCCAATAAGTTCAGTTCAGCTCCTATAAGTTCAGTTCAGCTCCTATAAGTTCAGTTCAGTTCAGCTCAGCTCCGATTTAGCCCAAAAGAACAGGGCCTAACTCTTTTTAACTCCCTAAGAAATTTTTTTTTAAGACTAAGGGTAAATATGGAATTTTAGGGCAATATGTGTAGGATTAAGTAAATTAGTGTGCGGGATTTAGCAATTCCGTTTTGTTTCATATCAAAATACAATGGAATGAAATATTAAATATTAATGAAGTGCCGATTTAAAATGTATAAATAATACCCTAAAAATAAAAATTCTCATACATTGCGCAAGATCTATTTAAGTTACCAATATTAAATTGTACTCCCTCCAATTTTTCATCTTCTTCCCTCTTTCCATTTTGAGCTAAGTGTGGTGATGTTCCCTCTTTCCTTATTTGTGAGTAGTTGTGTGATCCAAATTTAATTGAATATGGGGTAGTGTGTTTTGTGTGGTCCAAAATAATTTCCTTAATCCTTGTGTCCAAAAGAAAAGGGAAGAACATGTAAAATTGGAGGGAATATAATTAAATTTCAAATAGTGTTATACCATTATCAATTGTGTAATTATTATTCTCTAATACTCTTATCTAAAAAGTTTCTTAAACAATTTGCCATTTGAATCGGTATATCCAACCCGTCTAAAACTTAAGACGGTGTGTCCGTTTAATTTGTGTAGAACATTAGATTGAGGTGCCACAGATTTTGGCGCCATTTTGCACTTCCCCAATCCCCACCTACACTCAAAACCATATTGTGGCGGCAACTCAGCAGCTTCAATGTTCTAAACTTCTAATCTAATCCATTACCAAACTGCAGAGAGAGAGAGAGAAAGTAAGTATTAGAACAGCAGCAACGACAGGATTTAGAGAGAGAAACTATGGAAATATTACGTTCTCAAAAGAAATCATCCTCCGTTATCAACGACGTCGTTTCAGATCTCCCTCTCTACCGTTCTCCTCCTCAACTTGAAGTTCGCCTTGAAGATTTCGAACTCTTCGCCATTGATCGTCTCAGAGGTCACTATTTCTCCTTTTTTTTTTCCAGTGTTTCTTCAGTACAACGCAAATTTAACAATCAATTTCCTTTCTAGGGTTTGTCACTTATAATTGTGTTTTTTTGGTGAAATTTTAGTGTTGAAAAGGATTTCCGACGGACTTTCTCGCTGCAAAAAGCCTGATGAAATGGAAAAATTGGTAAATAAATCTCTGAAATATTAGTTCAATTTGTTGATTTAATTAGGTTTAATGCTGTTATTCTCGATTTTTTAGACGGGGGATTAGATAGATAGTTGATTTAGTAATTATAATTATCATTTTAATTTAGGTTAACGATTTATGGAAAGCGCATATGAGACATCCACAGTCGTCGGAGGCTATCAACAAAGATATCATTTCGCACTTCGTTCTCCGCCTTGTTTACTGCAGAACGTAATCACTATAATCTTCACTATAGTACTCTTTATTGTCATTGCCTAATAGTTTCGTCTCAATGTTATTTAAACCAGGGATGAATTGAGAAATTGGTTCTTATCGATGGAGACGACCTTATTTAGGAATAGGTTTAAGCTCAAAGGCCTCGATGCTCAGGTACATCTCGTAGAATGTACAGTTGTTGAATCTATTGATATAATTCAATGGAATGTGCCATCGGATGATTGGAATTATTTATAATTGTGTTGTAGAGAGCTCTTTTGGCGGAATTTGGTCTCCCGTACAAAGCTGTTAGTAATGCTGAATTTGAGGTATTTGGATGTAAAAACATTGTTGTTGAGCAAACCGATCTTTGAATTTGTACTGTATTTGTTTGTATGTCTCTCAAGTGTGTAACTTCGCATATAATGAAACATGTAGAGCGTGAAGGAGAAATTGACACAAGTTGCACGGTCCATGGGGCAGTCTCTCACTAGCGGTAACCAAGTTCATTTTGATGTTTATTTGACTTCTAGTGACGTAATCCATATTTTTCATTTTTAAATTTCATGGTAGAACTTATTGCTTCCTTTTATGCATTTTGAGTTTTCTCCATTTTTGAACATATCCTATCTTAACTTATAGTCATATAATGTTTGTTTTGCAGTGGATTCTGTATTCTACAAGGTTAGCACAAAAACTCCTGATTATACCAGTTTTCTTTTTATGTTTCATTTTTCTTTTTCTCCAAGAAGCAAATGTTTGGGGAAATTTTCGCTCTTTTCTGATAGTGCTTGTATACTCCATAAATATGTGAAGTGTAACTTCGACACTTTCCTTAATTTGGCTGCCGACTTAACCTTCTGACACACATCAAATTTTGATACTTCATTTTAGTCCAAATACAGGGAACTTATCTTTACCGTATTCAACACTCGACATCATGTAAGGTCTGACATTTATAGTTGAGTAAGAGTAACATAGGATATACTTAATCTTAGCATATGCAAGTGCAGTACATAAAAATGTTCTCTTGTCCAAGTCACCTTCGCATAGCATGTTGCATGGTTAACACAACACATTAATTGTACTCTGTATTTGTTACTCATTGGCAAAACACACAGGAGATTAGCCTTTCTGGAGGTAATCTCAGACTTTCTTATTTCACGTGCTAAATGAAGGTACCATTTGAAGAAGTTCCTGAACTTGTGTCTGGGCGCAAAGTTTACATCCATAAAGGGCATGCATATGTAGCCGTACATCAGGTTATATTATTTGTATCTTATGAGTGATATGTTTCATTATGATCTGAAGTTCTACACATCTTTTGGGTTGAGCTGATTGAGATTCTTATTTAGGTTGTTTCTCTCGTGGTTACACAATTTCGGAGCAATCTGTCAAAAGCTCTCATACTCACCAATAGGTTAGTTCAGCTAATCTGGCCTCTGAAACTTTCTGTAGCTATATTATGATTCAGACTGTTAATCTAGTCGTTAGATGAAGCAGAAGCAGAGGGATCTGAAGGATATTTAAACTTACTGTTTTCATCCAAGTGTAATCTCTGCCTTTTGTGTTCCTTAAGATTGGTGTATCATTTATGCAAATCATAGTTGAGGTTGGCAAGATATTTTCGGTGTTTTAATACTAAAAAGCAAAAAATGGTAACAATTACGTCAGTAGAATAAATCAACCCTCATCCTCTGTTTTGGTCAGATTGTTGAGTCCTGGATGTGCTGTATGTTAGCCAATAGATAATAATATCAGTTGTGGACAACACTGGAGAAGACTTAGGGGTCTCAATAAAAATACTTGGGACCAAGGTTTACCAAAATTTGATAATAGGGCCTCGGCTACCTTTCTAATCTTTTGCAATGAGTCAACTAACGTAAAATTAGAGTTGAGCTACTCTGTCGCAATTATCATTTACCACTAACATAAAATTAGAGAACAGCCCCCTGTCGCAATGAGTCATTTACCACGAATGTTAAAATTAGAGATGAGCTCCTCTCACGTAAGATCTAATGGAAAACTGGCTAGTTCACTAGTATTCAAAGTGACTTAATGAATAATGATCTACATACATTGCATTGTGTGCATTCAGGCGTGTTTGCCTCCATCCTAGTCTGTTATATCAAGCAATAAGCATACATCATACCGAATTGCCTTGTAATTTATTGTTGATTTTTATTCAGAAAATGGACCTCTGTCATCAGTGACCAAGAAAAGAATCGGCTGACTCCAGTAAGTTGACATATCGTAGTTTAAAAAAAGCGCGCCTGAGGCGTGCCTAGGCGCAAGGTGCACTGAGGCGCCTGCCAAATCGCCTCAAGGTACCTTAGGCGCATTGGATCCAAAAGCCCGCTTAAGGCCCACAAGGCGCAATTAGTGAGGCGCGCACTAAGGCATATTACTATAAAATCCTCTTTTTTTTTCCAAATTCTTTTATTTCACCCTTCTCTTCTCCCTTTAATGTTTACTTTCCACTTATAAATTCACGTTAGCCCTCTTTAAATACAAAACAAGGGACTATTGTTGCACAAAAATGTATTCTAAAATATAGATGTTCATTTGATAATCAATGTGCCTCCTGCTCATAAGGCGAGCGACTTCGTCTCGTGGCTTGCGCCTAGTTGTCCTCGGACCCCATTGCCTCAGTGCGCCTTGCGCTTTCTCATTTTTGCCTTAGACTCTTTGCTCTAGGGATGTACTACTTGGATGTGTTGAATACAATTTTTTCTTTTCAGATTATTGAAGCCCTTAGCACAAGTTATGTGGGATCTGACTATTCGGAGGTAATATATATCCTCTACTTAAAGCATCACTTACTCATTGTACATCAACTCACAGACTTTTTTTGCTCCTGCCTCTGTAGCAAAAAGAATATGGTGAGGTATCATTGAAGGACATTGATCGACTTGCAAACAATTCATTTCCACTGTGCATGCGACACCTTTTTGAAAAGGTTTGATATTAATTTGCCCGAGCTTCCTTAATTAGTCTGCGACTCTCTTCTTGATTTCTTATGCACTTATCAGTCATATTTTATCTCCTCATAGAAGTTTCATTGTCTGATCATATTGACTTGCATGATTTACTATGGACAGCTAAGGGAAGATCATCACCTCAAATATGGAGGCAGGATGCAGCTAGGTCTTTTTCTCAAGGTACTGCTGTTAACTTGAATCAATGCACAATGACTTGATGAATAATCGTCCACTTATAATTATGTAGGAGCTCTAATTTCTTCTCAAAGAAGGCGTTGTCTTATGTTTTCAACCTGTATTTATGTTCCTATGTTTATCAGCCAAACCTGTTTGGCAAGAGTCTGCCTTACAAGTCAATTTATATGTTACGTTATTAGGTGGAATTATGTTAATTTTTTTGACAAGTTGGTTGAATTACTAAATTACTGTGTCAATAATAGTGTGAGCCATGTTACTCTGTTACGATATTTTGTCGAACCTTTTGCTACAGATAAAAGTAAACAATTGTAAATGTCAATTTATGACCACGCAAGTAATAAGACGTTAATATCGATTTGGTCAGTGTCTGATGATAATCTCATTTATGTTTTGGCAGGGTGTAGGACTTAAGTTGGATGATGCTCTTGCATTTTGGAAATCTGAGTTCTCCAAGAAGGTAATGACTTTAAAACACATCACTTGTCATCTCAGAGTGCCACTGCTGATGAATTAGTATCTCAAAAAAAAAACTTTCTAGAGTGTTTCATAATGACTTCCATATTTTATATGGTTGCTATTCACTGGCATTTAACTATATAAATAAAGGCTGAGAACTGAACTGATCGATGATGTCTGTGGCAATTGTCTCTTTTTTTTTAAAGGAAACAAGTATGTGGCAACATTATAATGAAAATACCACATGATTAAGAAGTATCCTGTCGCCCTGCTTCTTTTTTATGCATCATACTAACTTGAGGTGTAGAATTACGTGGTGGAATTGATAATTGAGTAATTGGAGTTACGGAGTCTCATAATGCTTAAGAAAGTTGCCATACTAGCTTAGTTTTCTTTTGTTCCATTTCGATGGAATTTTAGAATGCGATTCTCACAACTTGTCAGGAATTTATAATTCCATACATAGCATACTAGGAATATATAGTTATCTTGTGGCTGATGAGCTAAAAGCTGCAGGTCTTTTTAAATGTCCAATGCCTTTAGTCCTAGGCAGTGACAAGTGACCAGTGACCAGTGACCACTCTTTCAATTCGATAGCTAGAAAAATTCCTTGGCTTCTCATCCCTAACGAGTCTGGATCCACAGCAGTTAACTCCATGTATAGAATCCACCTTATCTACCCCATTCACTTACTCGGTTATTCGATGGCCAAATTCCCTCTCCATCCATTGAAAATATACCAGCATAGAGGAAGACTTGCC
Source organism: Heliosperma pusillum (assembly GCA_022085475.1). Taxonomy (NCBI): domain Eukaryota; kingdom Viridiplantae; phylum Streptophyta; class Magnoliopsida; order Caryophyllales; family Caryophyllaceae; genus Heliosperma; species Heliosperma pusillum. Next base: position 53,286 of record JAIUZE010001321.1, on the reverse strand, counting down.
CCCTGTTCTACGAGTCTCATGCCATACCAAACCACCACCACCAATCACCATCTTCACTGCTAATTGCCAAGCATGCATCCTGACCTAGCGCTGATTAATCTCACCCTACCCTCTCCCATGCGACCACCACCCTAGACCTACCCCTAAATCCCCTTCAACTTTTCTAACATTACTACTCCCACCCGGACCTTTATGACCTTCACCCCAGTCTCACCTAAAGCACAGCCCAGCCCACCTTGCCCTTCGATAATCTCCCTAATCGTCAACCCTCATTTGGTTACTTTTGCGAAAAAAGGAGTTAGGGTATAGTTTCACAGTATTGCTACGTGGCTGACGTACCCTAAAGCCCATCCGGCATACTCTATCAGCTTCACCACATGTATGCAGATCAGAGGGCACCCTCTGAAGTATGAATGGTTGGTGAAGCCTACCAGGAGTAGGTTAAATGTGGTGGTGGTCCAATTTGTTTTTAACGTCTCCTTATCTAAACGTATCAAAATGTCATGTTGTACACTTTGTACATGAAATGGGGGAGATAATGTTATTTGATTTTTCCCGTCTTGTACCCCTGTTCCACCATGTTATTTACATATAATAACAAGTGGAGTTTCTCTCTCTACCCTCCCTCCCTCCTTACCTCCTTACATTGTCCCCTTTCTTCAGGATCAACAAACAAATTAGCATGGCGTGGAACTCCAAGTCCCTTATTCAGAACTAGACTCTAGATTAAACATTTGACAACTAAACTTGAGTCTCATATTAGATAATTAGACTGCTAGCGGCCTAATCACGATCATGATATTAAATCCTGATGTGAAATTTGATATCCGAATGAGTTGCTGCCTTAGTTTATAAAAGCGTACCTTGAGCGCGCTTATGCTCAATGCTTTGCAAGGCACTAGCGAAACCCTCTCATTGCCTAATTGTTTGTACTCCTTTACATGTTAGTCCTTAAAATCTAAATAATGGCATTGCTACAAAATTTTTTTTTGAAACTACATAGCTGTTTGCAAAAACAGTGTGTGCTGTGCCTCATGCCATCGCTCCGGTGCATCTTATGCCTGTTAAAACTAAGGCCAATGTCGCCTTAAAATGTGGTTGCAATAATCATCAAAACCTTAATAACGCAGTCGCTAAGTGATGTTACGATAGCTGTATTTAATACCACGTACTTAAAAAAAGCTTGAACAAGCTCTGACTGGAAAAATTATTGATCTTTCCTGTAAATATTAAATGAAAACGTATATACAAATTGCTTGATAAGAATGTTAGCTCATCAGATATTATTTGTTATGTATCTTGATTGTGCAACACAGGAGGTTCTCATTAGTGTTTTCTGATTGTTATGTGTTAACTGTGGTAGGTCGGCCCTGAGAGATTTGACAAAGAATATTCATACAGCATACGCCATAGCTATGGAAAAGAAGGCAAGAGAGTGGTTAGTTCCCTGTTATTGGTGAACTCTTCGCCTGAACAGGGCCATGCCTTTGGTTTACAGCAGTGTTGACATTTCATAATTATATTTTCAGGATTATACACCTTATTCTTGTCAGAAGGTCATATCATCCACTCCAGGTGTTGGAGACCATCATGGCTGCCCTTTCCGACATTTTAGGTGAGTTTGGCTTAGAAGATGTTGATCTTAAGAAAGAACTACAAACAGTATTGGACTCATACTATTATCTATTTGAGTCAATTGTCTGGGTAGTAGATTTATGTGTACACTTTCTTGTGCTGAATGTAAATTGAAGGATATTGATGACTCGTGCATGATAGATCATATTATGGTAATAGTAGAAGTTGATTAATAGTTATAACTTATAACTCCGATGAGCACCTCCAAAGACATCTCTTAGAAAGGTTAATCTCATGTATCTAACCTAATAGTTGTGAGGATTTTTAATATTGTTCAGGTATTTAAGGGAGACCTATCAGTCGACCACATGATTTGGGAAACAGTGTCTTTCATTTCCTTCCCATTTTTACTTATTTCATCACGTCATCCTGTACCCAGAGGTAGTTGAGATGCAAAAAAATTGGACATTTGATTACTTTGATCGAGTTTAGATCTGCTTGCTTTTACGGATGGAATAAATATGTTGGCCATTTTGTTTCGAAGGGAATTTGGTGTTTGGATGTTTTTTTGAATCTAATTTAGGCTTTTCTTTTAAACCTTGTCAGTGATGAAAATCTTAGAGCTGCTCTTAATAAAATGGGTGTGAATAGCCGAGCTATGGTAGATGTGATGGACAAAGTCAAGAACAGACACTATCAGGTAATAGAATTTGCACAAGATCTACAGCTACCAGTTGTACAACTGTACAAGTGTACTCATCATCTGATAATCATGATGTATGTGCAGCTAGCGTGCACCTTGACATTTGAAGCTGTTCATGGTGCAACTTGTGATTCTGGAATTAATCATCCTAACCAGTATTTCAGTGATAGCCAAAAGATTTTACAATCAAAGGTATGTTGTAGAATTATGTATTGTCCTCCAAGTCTGTAACTGTGAGTTAGCTTCGCCCCCTTCTTGCATTGATTACAATTTCAATTCTCAAGAATCACTTCTAGGAACTTATAAAGTGAAGTATTTGTGAGTATGAATATCTAACAGTTCGGTGAATTTCTAGAATTGCGATTTGGTCTTGCACATATGTCCTGTTTTTTTCATACTATTAGCTTTCCAAATCATCTTCAACAACATCAGCACAGTGCATCAAAGGTTCTTCTCGAGGAGACATGGGTTTCGGATGTAGACAAACTTGCCTTTGTATAGTAAAAACAAGAGGCTCTTTCCCTATGATGGATTTGTGGACGGCCTTGTCCTTGTATTGGAAAAACAAAAGGTTCTTTCCTTGTGAGTTGTGACCCACTTTGAATTTGTTCCAAAAATGTGATTAGGAACTTCTACTTCACAATAAGCACACAACTGAGTGAGTCATTTTGCTTTATTCCGGCGTACAGCTAAAACAAAGTTAGTCTTAGGCTCCATTCAACATGGAAAACAGATCTAAAAAGCCATGTTAAGATGAGAAATTCTCTTGGAACAACTTGCCATTTTCTTATGTACAAATGGGTGGAATCTTTTTAACAAAGTTTTGATTCGATTTTGGTAGTCTTGAATGTATCAATTGTCACATAACTATTGTTACCTAAGTCATTGACTCCAAATCCCCTTTGAACATGTTTTGAGATCACTGGATTTTATTTGAGTGCACCTCCCTTGAAAGGATTCCTATTTGCAAATTGCAAAGAATGTGGATAGGGACCATAATTATGCATATATGCGCTTCAAAACTGTTGAAGGTGTGTCATTTGTCTTGGCATTTGCGCGTGCGGTTCCTTGAACTATGGCTTGCCGTTGGTGCTGCACTGATGTGAGAGTGTGAGCTCCACTCTTAAAATTATCCCTTCTCTTGACAATCCTCAATTCTCTTCTTCCATACTTCAAATGCGCAGCTGTCTGCCTACTTTTACCCAAGTGATCAAACTCATGTGCTACTCAACTTACAGTCCCTTTGCAAGTTAGGTGAAGTTTCTGAGTGATTACTTGGTAAAATGACAAGGAAAGAGTTTGTTAGAGATATTGAACTCTAAGACACTTGGAGCCGGTTAAGGTTTGCTTTATTAAGGAAAGCTTGCTACAGAGTTTACAAGGCTTGAAGTTGTGTGTGTTTGGATGATGGCAAATAAAAGCCAAGCACCTTATTTATTGGGTTCCAACGAAGGATATAGAATCCCAGGCGATTGGAACACCTTCCCTACCTGAAATGTTCTAACCATACCAAAACTTACAAGAGGAGTCTACTATGTACAAAAGATGCCCAGAACATCTTAGAATGTACATGATTATTGGAGACGCATCTACCATGTCGTAGATGATCCTTGAAGGATCTATTCACCTATAGTGAATTCCGGGAAGTCCCAGCTCCTTGATCAAAACACTTGCTGGTTAATGCGAAAAAACCTTGGTGGAAGCAACCCCTAACATGCAGCTAAGGAACATATATTAGGATTCTTGAAACATTCACGTGGCAATTGGCATCCCGCAGTATTGTTTTCATATCCAAAAGCTCCAACTCCTTACTGGCATTTTCAAATTTCAACCAATCCGCAGTAGAAAACCATTCTCCTGATGTCTTACTCAACGCAGCGCTGGAAAAACAAATGACAAAAACTTGCTGTTGCCTTTCTGCGTTGGCAACATTGGCTTGTGAAAATTGTTTTTTCGGCAGTCCTTTTCTTTTTTTTATGCGTAAAGGACAACTTTTTCGGCGAGCCCCTTTCCGTTAAATGTGCTTTATGTTGTACAGGGAACAGTAAGCCTCTAACAGCGCCTGTTGAATTTTTTTTCCCAATTTATCACTTATAAGGTTTCCCATTTTTTCTTTATGCAGATTTCTCCGGCTGTTTGAAGATTTAATACTAACAGGCAATGAAATGAACCATATCTATGACCCTTAGGTATTTCAAATTCTTTTGCAGCTTAAGATTTATCTTCCTACTGACTAAAACTGAACAAGTGTGATGCAAGTGATGACTATGTATCTTAGTAATTAGTATCTCTCCAAGTCTCCATACTTTCGGCACCATCTGTGACTCTGTGAGGAAATCAGCTTCTATGCATGTCTTATTGGAACTTGGTACTTGGTGTTTCTGTTAAATTCAAGCCTGCATTTTCTGTTCTTTGTGTCATTGTTCAGGATATCATAACACATCTTATCTTATGTGCTAAATTGCTGGTTTATCTGTTGCTAAAATGTGGATTAGTTGACAAAGGATTAATTGTTATATGCTACTCGGTAGTATATTATTTTGTATTGGTTTGTCTTGACTGAAATTTAGATAAACAAAATTATTATTGGTTTGAGCACTCTGTTGAGTGATTGGATAATGTAGGGCGACATCGTAGCTGTGGTAAGAGTTTATAGTTGTGGGATTGTGGGTTATACGGGAGGGTGGATTGGTGGAACCATCCTCTATGTCAAATGAGGCTTTTGCTTTTTTACTGTTTTATCACTTGATACACTGTGGACACCGCCTTATATATCTGTACACGTTTTGGGTGGTCGGCGGGTTTTGTGGAGTGTGACAAGCAGTGGTGAACTGTTTGGACGTCTATCAACTATTTGGATGGAGCCATGGAATCAATCCATGATAGTTAAGGACATGGTATATATGATTTATTTATTAGTTGAACATAAAGCAGCTAGGTGCCAGTGCCTTCAATGTTAGATCGAGGTCTATTATTTGAGTACTACGTGTTTGGCCGTCTGGGCTAACTATGTTTTGTTGCTCTTATATATGTGCTCTTTTTCACTTTGGGTGTATTTTGTTATATTTGTGGAGCTGGAGACAGATATATTAGTCATGAATCTCGTAGTGCAGAATAGTACCTACCTAGTTTGTGTTTTTGAGCTGAAAGATTGAACTTTGGAACAATTCATTTAATCGAAAAACACACTTGTGAATTGAAGCCTACTTATATGCCTTGTTTAACATAACTTTGCGTGCACATTTTCCAGCTGAAGATCTTGGAATCTTGGTCTGAATCGTTGTCATCTCTGTGATTCCAACGATATCTTCTGTCTAATTGTGTTGGTAAGTTTGCATCTGCGTAGCGGGTGCAAATGAGACTCCTGGGTTATAATACACATTTAGCAATGATATTGACAGCACTTAGTGCCTTTAGGAATTAGGATTGTATAATACTAGTAGTATATTAGTTATAAACTTATAATTCCCCCCAATTTCCAGTATTCATTATCAACTCTAGTTTTGTATTCTCGAATACGAAGATTTCCGGAGGCATGTAGGGGATTCTGTTACATATACATCTATGTTCTGCAGGCATGAGCAGAGCTGGATTACCTCAAGTTAAGTTATTTATTCTGTCATTTGTTATGCTGTAAATTTTATTTCACCCTACTCTTAAGTTACTATTCAATCCGTATAAGTGAGTGTAAGACACTTGAAAAAACTAAAAGATAGTGGTTTTTTGCTTTGTAAACCATATAATTACGCAATTCAATTGTCAATTTGATTTGTGATGAAATAGCATATGCACTAATTAATAAGTTGAATCCTGATAAGTGTAACTTGGGTCTGAATTGACAGGAGCTAATTTATAATTTATTACAGCAAGATGAGCGTCTAATCTATCTTGAATCACCATCTCCAATAATTTTCTTTAAATCTGTCTTTGAACTATGACGGACGACCCCATAATCGAAAAAGGTTAGCAAAGGGAAAGACGATTAAAATTAAAAGTAGGACAACACAAATAAAACCTTGTATCCGAGTACTGACAATTTAGTACAAGTCTATGAATGTCATCTGCGTCTCGAAAACATTATTCAATAAACATAAAAACAAATAACTAAAAAAGAAATAACCCCCACATAATAAGCTTATAAAATTAAAATTGAACGAGAAAAAAAAAAACTGAGTATTCAGTAGCTGACTGACTACCCGAGTGTAACAAAACTCATAAAATCACCATCGAATTCAAGAGCCGTCATGGTTCGAGGCTCAAGACATACTTCTAAATCCACGCTTCCACTTCCATGTCGACCTTGATTCATAGTAACTTTTCCATCTACTTTATGACAATATCCACTTAATACAGCTTCCGCTTTACCAAGTCCAAATTCAGGCGTATACATGTCAAACCTCGCCGAACCACCTATCATTACCAAGTTTGTGTCATTAAACCGAATAATTGGACCAGCAGCCCTTGGACCCTCACATAAGAGCTTCACAAGCCCTTCGTAAATGTTCCCAACTTTTTTATCGTCTAGACTAACAACCACCTGGTGAACCAACATAGCTGCCTGTCCAATACCCTTGTACAAAAGCGAACCCACTTTGCATACACTTTGTTGTCTCGCGATCAAATTTCCAAAGTGGTCGTTGGAGAGCGGTGGCCTAAACCTTGGCCGTGCATTTGTGATAAACCCACAGTATGTGTCGAGTTGGGGCTCGAGGTTTCTAGCACGCGTAATGGACCTCCAAATGAACCCCGATAAGGCTTGGAAGGTGGAGATGTTATTCACCCCACATTCTTCATTAGCCTTAGCTTTCAGCTTACGGACGGACTCTGATGATAAATGGAATATTCGCTCTCGTATATTGTTTTGAGCAGTCGACTTACGGGCATAGTTGGTATTAGGCAACTTTAGCACCGGACCCCATCCTACAGGAAAATACGGTTTGAATACCGGGTTTTGAGAGATTACGGGAGTGATCTCATTTTCTTGATTTTTACTTAGTTGAAGGAATATTTCGGACAACGAATTGATGAAATGCCAATTAGAAGTACCGTCAACAACGGAATGACTTATAGTAAACCCGATGAAAATCCCGTCTATAAGCTCGGTTACTTGAATGGACAAAAGCGGCCTAGTATGTCCATCGTAATTGATTGACTTTTCGCCTACATCAAACAATGAAGCAACTATAGGATGAACATCAACCGCTGAAAGTATCTCTGACACCGTCATGTCCACGGTCGCATGGACGAGTCCAGCGCCGGGACCCTTGTTGCAGTCAAGAAAGACCCATTTCGCATTATTATGGGGTAATTCTTTGGTCGAAAATCGACCGGCTAAAGGGTAGAAATGGACGAGGGAGATGGCTATAGAATCCTTGAGCGTTTGTATTAAATCAGAATGTATATTTTTTGGTTTGGTGGAAAAGAGAAGACCCTTTTGAATTGGATCAGTTGGCAGGAATACCAATTCTAATGGGCCTAAGAAATAAGGTTGTTTTGAGGCTTCTGTTTCATATTTGGGTTTCACAAAACACTCTGAAATGACTTTGATTTGGGTGCTAAGTTGGTCATCAAAGTTGGCCATTTATTTCAATGATTATTATTATTATTATTATTATTATTATTATTATTATTATGAATACAGTTGTATATGGAATAAGAACTTTGCATTCAACTATTTATATGCTAAAGGTTGTTTCATTTCATATTTCCAATGTGAGGATCCGGAGAAAACAGCAAGAACAAGTACTGTTAAAAGTGTCAGGTCAATTAATTAATATCAACCATTACTGTTGATGATAATTATGCGAGGGTCAAAATATAAAAGCGACAATATAACTCTATTGCAGAAGACGGGGTATATCCGTGTTTAATATAGATAAATCGGATTCCCTTTTAAAAAGAGTTAAGCGGAGATCCATTTAATTTTCCACTTGCCTTCTCGTGAGAGGAGAGAGGGGATCCAACGCGTCTTTATTAAAGACGGATATGCCATGTCTTCGATGAGACCAACAGTAACTCAATAAGACGTAAAAGTGAAGCAATGGTAGTCATTACTTAACGCACGCAGCAGCTCGTGCGTGCAACCACCATTCTAAGCGATAACATCATCAGCAACCAGATCAAGTAAAATAAGTAAAGAATAGAGTTTCAACCAACAACAAACTTACCACTTTATTTATGTTCCTCGTGGCCCATACCAGTATACCACCATACGCATAGGTACCATTCGGTACACTCACTCCAGTTTACTCTTAATACTTAATACTAGAAGATACTAAAATTTAAACTTTTAAAGGCTCAATAGTTCTTGCCCAAGAGGGGGTATCCATTTTATAGTAACAGTTGGTCTTGCTTCAAACGGACTATTTTGGCCTGAAGCAATAAGATGAGATTTTATAATCATTTTACAGTTATATGTAACCATTATTGAAAACAAGTTGATATAAGCTGTGGTTATATTTTATCAAAAAGTGTCAATATAATCCCGTCTTATTTTTCAGACGGAAATGGTCCATCTGAAATAAGAATTTGCGTTATAGTAAATATTAGCATTGAAAAAACCTTTTGACATTTTATAGGCAACTTGTCATATTATTGGATATCTACTTGAAGGTTTGAGATAGATACTTCCATCTTAAACAAGAATTTTTTTCTACTAAAAGAATGAGAAATCTCTAAACTTTTCCCGCCTAAATGAATTAGGCTATAATTGGACTTCATTATATCATATCTACCACTATGCCATATAGACTAAGGCTCTATTCTTTTGGACTGTAATTGTCTGAACTGAACTGAGCTGATATGAACTAAAATAATAATAATAATAATAATAATAATAAAACGTGCGTGAGAGAATGAGGGAGAGAGCGATTTGGCGATCGTGATTTAGGTTTTCTGGCTGCTGCCGGTGTGCTGCTGCGGCCGCCGTTTGTCGTCGGCCTTCCTGACCACCACCACCTCCGGCCTTCCTTTCCCGGCGCTTAGCCCTGCGACGCCTGCCTTTCGTCACATAGGTCGTCTTTTGTTGTTGCGGGGTTAGGGTTGCGGCTGCGGCTTGCATTACTGCACTACCGGCCACCGCGCTTCCACCATGCCATCCGACGCCGGCTGTGGATGGGTCTGTGGTGGTTCGTGCTAGGGAGGCTTTGGTGAGGGAGCGTTCGCCTGGAAGTGGTGTTTTTGGTTGTTGCGGGTTTTCGTGGCCGTCATCTGGTGGCTGCGTTATGGTGGTGTGGGTATCTCGTCGCCTGGAGGCTGTGTCTGGTGGTGTGGCTGCCGCGTCCCTGTGGTGTCGTGGACAGCCTTGTGACTGTTTTGGGTTTTCAGGGCTCGGTGCCGTGGTGGGTTGGTGTTTTGTCCCACCACCTGTTGTGGCTTGTCTCCAGGTGTGTCGTCCCTTTGTTTGTGTGTGTCTGCCACCTACTGATTAGCCCATGGCTGGTGTTTGCGTCTTGTGACGGGTTGTTGCGTCTTTTCTTTAGGGTTTTGCTTTCGTTAGTGCGTTCCATGCACTTTCATGCATGCTTTTGATTGTTTTTCTTTGGCTTTGCTGGTTACTTTTTTGACATGCCCGTGTTAGTACGGTTTCCTTGTCCTTTTTCTTGTATTCATGAGTGTCCGAATGGCGGTGGTAGGGGCCTTACTAAGGCCGCCTGGCAAAAGCATTTTTCAGGATCAACATTGTATTGCTGGTGCTATGGGTCTTACGCGTCAAACTCTTACTGATAGTCTGACGGTTTTCTCTAATGTCGAGATTAATTTGAAGCGGATGGGGCTTTGGTTGTGTGGGGAGTGCTTTAAAACCCATACATTTCGTTCTAGGTGTCGGCATGGTCGGGGTGACATAGTTCCGCCTCCAAATTGTGGTGATGGCATCGTTAGCTTTATTATTCATGGTATCCCTAGACCTCGGCTCCGTCTCACTCGGTTCTTTCATCTGATGATGGGGTTGAGCTTGTTCATTGGTCTGTATCGTCGCTTGATCGTTTATTTTCTTTGGGCCATCGTACCGTGAAATCTATTCCTCCTAAGTGTCGTCTTGGGTTTGCTCGGGTTCTGAAGGGGGTCTTGGATGATGTGGCTGACTCTCCTGGTGATCTCTCCTGCTGGATTCGTTTGCTTGTGTTGCCTATTTGTCTGCTTAAGACCTTCGCTCCTAGGAGTAATCTTGAGTGTAGGACGGCTGTTAGGCGACAGCGTCAGGAGGAGAGTATTACCAGGGCTATTCTTGCTTGGGGAGTGCCTGGAGGGGGATTGCAGCTTTTGCAGGAGTGTTTGGCTGAGGTTCCTCCTTCGTTTCATGTGGGGGAAGATCTGGATTTGAGTGAGCTTAACCTCCGTCAGTGTCGGCGGAAGGTTTGTGATGGTCACTATACTGCTGCTGTTAGGGTGCTTTCTTCCTCTGGCGTCGCCCCCTACTCTGATGCCACTCTTGGTGCTCTGCGTGAGAAGCATCCTGTCGCCCCATCTCCTTCGTTGCCTCCTTTGCCTGTGGATCATCATTCTCTTGTTGCCTCTTCGGCGGTGGTTTTGGATATGATTCATGGTTTCCCGCGTGACACTTCTTGCGGGAGGGATGTGTTGGAGCTAGTGTCCTCCACAGTTAGTGTGATAACAGCTAAGGTTCACAGGGTATACTTTGTATTATAATCAGTTGATTAACGTTTATCGATAACGGTTGGCTTGCTAGATAAGTTTGACGTTATTGTCATACAGATGGCGGTGATCAATTGATCCTTAAAAGTCACACCTAAAGGATGCGTTTGGGAGATGTGATTATTTGAGAAAATAATCATATTGATGCCTTATTAAATGACTAAAAGGTTAGTCGATGTATTTGACTAAAAGGTTAGTCAATGTGATGATGAAACGATTATTTAATAACGATTAAATAATGTTAGCTGGTAATTGAATATAAAATGTTATATTTAATCAATGTATATAATGTTGGTCTAAACTAAATGTAAACTGTTATATTTAAGTTGGCGGATATGTATTACACGATATTATTATAGTGTATTGGTCCGGCATTACTCGGTTTATGTGACGGTCCATTACTAGTAATAATTAGAATACATATTACATTATGTACATATAAAATTAGATGCTAATTACCTAAAAGAGATGGAGTTAAATAAGGAAACTAGGTTTTTTCCTTCTTTCCTCCAATTCTCACGGCACATAGAGGGATAAAAAGAAGTTTTTCTACTAACCTTAAGGTGACTCTAATTGTGACGGCACACACAAGTGAAAAAGAGGAGAAAAATTCTGATTTTGATCTCTCTTATTCATCTCCATATTCATCATCAATACACACACAAAATTAGAAGTAATTTTGGGTATTCGTTCTAGCACGACGAAGGCATTTCTTGAAACATCTTGGGTGTAACGATTAGGAGAATACCTACTTTGGTATTTGTTCTTAGGCCTTTTACTAGGACCGAAGGTTATTTCTTAATCTATTATTTTATATTATGCAATTTCATTTATGACTAGAAATTCATATAGTTATAATTTCATTATAATCCGAATTTTTAAAGGGAAGTATACCGATATTTCCCACAAGTGGTATCAGAGCATTTGACTATGAAATTATTTTATATGTTTTCATATTTGATGAAATATAAGATTAGAAATTTTTGTTTATTTTTGTTTCGGCTGAAAGAAGAAAAAAAAAAGTAGGGTTTGTTTTTTTTGGTACTGTTCACGGCCAGGGGAAACTGTTCACGACACTGTTCAGCCGTGAGGAATTTTTTTTTTTTGCCTTGTTTTTTCTTTTTGATTCATATATGTCGTTGTTTTAATTTGTTAAGATAATAATATAATGAATTTGTTGATATTTTGATTTAATGAGGATTAAATTGAAATGTAAAAGGAATTTGTTTTGGATGTTAAAGAACATTCATTGTGCTAAAATTTTCGGTATGAATTTACAAAACAATTATGATTAGTTGAGTATTTTGATAATTGATTAATCATGATTTAGATATTCATGTTAAAAGGTTAATTTGAATTATCTAGTTTGTATCAATGTTTAATAATGATTAGAGGTTGAATGTTTGTACCGATCTAGTTTTATTAGCATGATCAATTTAAAAGGAATTGTATTTGTTTTTTTTAAAAAACCGAGAAAAATAAAAAAAAAAAAATTTTTTTTGCATCTCCTACTGGTCACGGGTACTGTTCATCCGTGAATAGTGAAAAATTGTTTTTTTATTTTTAATTTTTTGTTTATTGCATTATAAAGATAATAAATGTTGATTATTGTTGTGAAAAAGTTCACAATAATAGATACCCTATTATTTTAAAAAGATTTAAAATAATGTTGAATTTAATTTATGTTATACCCGATAATATGAATTAAATTGGATTATGGTTGATTAAAATTGTTGTGTGCAATTAAGGAATTGTCACATAATTTTGATCATTTTAAAGGTGGTTTGGATAAATTAATCATCATAATTAATGAATTATGTCTTGAATGTTTAATTTATTTTGTTGATGCATTTTATTTTTTGAATGAATGAATGATGGATGAATGGATTATTTTGGTATTTTTACAAGAGGTTGTAATTTGTATTGCTTAGTGTGGCCTTAGTAGATTGTGTTATCGTAATGATGGTAACATGGTCTTTGATGTATTTTGAGATCTCGAATCTCCCCTTTGTAATCTTTAATTATAATTTTTAAATTAGAATGTAAATAGGTTTATATTTTGTAATTTTTAAAAATTGTATTTTTGAGAAGACCAAAGATGGAGATCGGATAGCTCACTCCCGCTACATGGACCAAGATGGAACATCAAATCAAGCTTCTAGGGTCCATAAGGATGGATTCCAAAGTGTAATTTTTGTTCTATTTTGATAGGATAGGCCACACTAGGATTTTGTACTTTGATTTTCTTTTTCCGTTCTTATTGTTTTTCTTCTGCATGATAGTTAGTGCATCATATTCCGCCTAAACCAAACCACCTACTACAACTTAATTGCATGAAAATTGACTCATATAGATTGTATGTTAATTATCATGGACATCCAGATATCACTCAAAATTCTAAAAGCTATCATCTTAAATTATTCATTCTCAAATTGCTAGATCATTCGTTCACTTAAATGAATAAAATTAAAGCTGATGGACCTTCCTCTAAAACCTAAAATTGAGATTAGTCTTTATAGGGAAAACTGCTATGAATCCCTTCTTCGTCGGTAGGCATATAGGACCTTACTCTCCATATGACCCCTTCTACGTTGGGTAAGTAGTATGTGTTGACCTATTTTAACCTCAACATTATAGTCCGAGTAATATCTCGTGATTATGATGGACTAAAGATAGAATTTACAGAAATTTATCGACCAGGAATTCTAAAAGTAGAATTAGCCAAGAAGTTGGCTTATCAATTTACAGAAATTGAGTCTTGGGATCATTTATATAATACTTGAGGGAGGTCAATTGTATAAATGCAAGAGTCTTCGCATTAATCGGTTTTGCATTAGACTTAATTAAAACGATGAAAATGCTTATTATGTTTTATCTCCTTTCTCGCAGTGTAGCATTCATTTATATCGATAAAACTGTTATAACAAATGGCTGGACATGCTGATGCCCCTATGCCAAGTGCCACGCTCGCACGCGAATCCTGGCTTAAGATGTTCATGGACAATATGAATCAGTACACGCGACTGAAAAATAACGGGTCCAACTTTGCGGACTGGGAGGCTTCATTACGGAATGCTGCCATAGCTGACGGTAAGCTCAAGTACTTGACTGAGCCACTACCGCCTAACCCAGGCCCCAATGCAGGAGCAAATGAATCACTTGCTTATAGTGATTTCGTAATGGAGGCGGGTGCGATAAAGAACGTACTCATCTTTTCAATGGAATCCAATTTGCAAAGACGATTCATTGCCCAAGGTGCAAACAAGATTTTCACCACGCTCACTAACGAGTTCTCAAAAGCACCGCAGATCGTTATGTATGAGCTTACCACTCGCTTCTTTGAAGCGAAACTCCAGAAGGGCCAACCGGTTAGCCCACACATTCTCGATATGATCGAGAATCTCGAAAAACTGGAGGCACTTGATTGCAAAATCAAAGAGAGCGTGGTCATTGACCGCATGCTTCATTCACTTCATGATGGTTTTGCCCAATTCAGGGCAAATTACTATATGAATGATTTGAAGAGAAATCCTCATCAGCTACACTCACTTCTCATACAGACCGAGAAGGATCTGAAATTGAGTGGGAGTCTGAAGCAGGACGTTCTCATGATTGCAAACAAGGGTAAGGGTAAGGGTAAGGGCAAGGCTCAGGCCGACCTAGCTGTAGGGAAGCCGAAGTTCAAGAAGCCATGAAAGGGCAAGAGTGGGCCTGGTGAGACTAGCAGTAGCTCACAAGGCAAGACAAAGAGCAAAGAAAACATGGAGTGCCACCATTGCCACAAGACTGGGCATTGGAGGCGGAACTGTCCCGTGTATGCTGAAGACGTAAAAGCAGGCCGCGTCACTCCTGTTGGTATGTCTTCTTTTATTCATATGATTGAGATTAACCATGCAAGTTTCGGAACTTGGGTACTTGATACTGGTTGTGGTTCTCATCTGTGTAATCATTTGCAGGGCCTAAGAAACATCAAAACTCTCGAAAAGGGTGATGTAGACCTGCGAGTGGGGAATGGAGCAAGAGTAGCTTCCGTTTCAGTGGGAACATATGTAATCTAACTCCCAAGTGGATTTGAGTTATTTTTAAATAACTGTTACTATGTACCCATTTTATCTAAAAACATTATTTCTGTTTCCGTACTCGATAAGAACGGTTTTTCATTTGTAATAAAGGATAATAGCTGTATTTTCTCCTTTAACGAAATGATTTATGGTAAAGCAGTTTCCATGAATGAGATTTATGTTTTAGATCAAACCACAGATATATTGCATGTGAGTAATAAAAAGGTAAAGGTTGGTGACAAAGATCAAACCTATCTATGGCATTGCCGTATGGGACACATAAATGAAAAATGCGTGATGAAGCTCATTGACAATGGGACTATCTCCCCATTTGACTATGCATCATTTGGCACATGTGAATCATGTCTCATAGGCAAAATGACTCGAATTTCCTTCAAAGGTGTTGGAATGCGCGCTGCTGACCTATTAGGACTCATACATACTGATGTGTGTGCACCTATGTCAATCAACGCTAGAGATGGCTATAGATATTTTATCACTTTCACTGACGATTTGAGTAGATATGGATATGTCTACTTAATGAAGCACAAAAGTGAATCCTTTGATAAGTTCAAGGAATATCAGAATAAGGTTGAAAACCAGCTGGGTAGAAAGATTAAAGCACTACGTTCAGATCGTGGTGGCGAATATCTTTCGAATGAGTTTGATCAACACCTTAAAAAATGTGGTGTAGTACTACAATTAACTCCACCTGGAACACCTCAATTAAATGGTGTGCCCGAACGGAGAAATCGAACATTACTTGATATGGTTCGATCCATGATGAGTCACACGGTAGTGCCTGATTCATTGTGGGGCTATGCACTTTTGTCAGCTATTCTTATACTTAACCGAAGTCCGTCTAAAGCTGTTGACAAGACTCCATTTGAAATGTGGAAGGGAACAGTCCCTAACTTGTCCTTTATTCGGGTTTGGGGCTGCGAGGCTTATGTCAAGTGGAGACACGAGGATAAGCTCGGCCCGCGATCGGTCAAGACATACTTTATTGGTTATCCAAAAGGAATGTTTGGTCATTACTTCTATTCGCCTACCGAACAACGTGTTTTTGTTGCGGCTAGTGGGAAGTTTCTAGAGAAAGAGTTTCTCGAGAACAAGACGAGTGATAGAACCTTCGATCTGTCGGAGATTCAAGAACCAACAACCAAGCAACCGATGGAGGAAGATGTTCCTTCATCTACTGCTGCGGTTAATATTCCTGAGGAACCTAGAAGGTCGGGTAGAGTCTCCATACCTCCAGACAGATACATTGGTATGGTCGAGGAGAACGATAGAGACGATGTTTTGCTTCTAGAGAGTAACGAACCCGCTACCTATAAAGGAGCCATGATCTGTTCCGACTCAAAGCTATGGCTTGAGGCCATGTAATCCGAGATGGACTCTATGTATGAAAATGACGTATGGGATCAGGTTGATTTGCTTGATAAGGTTCGGCCTCTTCAGTGCAAATGGCTTTACAAGATAAAGCATTCCGTAGGGGGACAACCAGACACCTATAAGGCACGACTAGTGGCAAAAGGTTTCACTCAAGTGTAAGGATTGCATTATGATGAAATTTTTGCACCCGTAGTCATCCTGCGTTCCATTCGGATAATCTTAGCGATTGCCGCTTTTCATGACTATGAAATTTAGCAGATGGACGTGAAAACCGCCTTCTTAAACGGTTATTTGGAGGAGGAGTTGTACATGGTACAACCCGAAGGTTTCATTGACCCTAAAAATACTAAGAAAGTGTGCAAGCTTAAGCGTTCCATTTATGGACTTAAGCAAGCTTCTCGGAGTTGGAATCATCGTTTCGACCAAGTCATAAAAGCAAATAGTTTCACTCGATCGGTTGAGGAACCATGCTTATATGTCAAGTCGAGTGGGAGTAAAATCATTTTCTTGATATTGTATGTCGATGACATACTCTTGATAGGGAATGATATTCCTCTCTTATCTTCGGTTAAGGTATGGTTAAAGAACCATTTCCAGATGAAAGATCTGGGCGAGGCACAGCGCATATTGGGAATCCGTATCTACAGAGATAGATCACGACGGATGTTATCACTCAGTCAGGAGTCTTATATAGATAAGATTCTTGAAAGGTTCAGCATGACCAACTCCAAGAAGGGGTATCTTCCAATGACGTCTGGGATGCATTTGAGTAAAGCTCAGGCACCCAAGACATCTGAAGAGGTCGAGCGCATGAGTCGAATTCCTTATGCATCAGCTATAGGATCGATCATGTATGCCATGATATGCACACGTCCAGACGTGGCATATGCTTTGAGTATGACCAGTCGGTACCAAGGCAATCCAGGTGAAACACACTGGATGGCTGTTAAAAATAGCCTTAAGTACCTACGGAGGACTAAGGATTGGGTATTGACTTATGGTGGAGAGACTGAGCTCTGCGCAATCGGTTACGCAAATGCTAGCTTCCAAACGGATCAGGATGACTCGAAATCTCAGTCTGGATTCGTATTTACTCTTAATGGCGCTGCGGTCAGCTGGAAAAGCTCCAAGCAGAGTGTTATAGCAGATTATATGACTGAGTCCGAGTACTATGCCTCTTCAGAGGCTGCAAAGGAAGCTATATGGATACGTCAATTCTTACAAGGACTTGCCATAGTTCCTAGTTCGAATGACCCGATCACCATCTATTGTGATAATAGTGGTGCCATCTTCCAGGCTAAGGAGCCTAGGTCTAGCAACAAATCTAGAATGTACTTCGGAAGGCTCACATGATCAGAGATTACATGGAGCAAAAGGAGATAGTGATAGACAAGATTGCTACGGATGATAACATATAAGATCCTCTCACTAAACCATTAAGACATGATAAGCATGTAGGGCACGTTACTTCCATGGGAATCAAACGTATTCCTGAGCTGTATTAGCTGTTTGTATTGTTGGAGTAAATGTCCTCAACAATAGTGCGATCACATAATTAAATCTCAATAATAAGAATACAAAGGGATGATGAATATTATAGTCAACTGGTCAACATAAATCGGTAATGATTGGCTCAATTGAGTTTGACGTTACTGTCGTATGACGGTGGTGATCAGTTGATCCCTTGAGGTCACACCTAAAGGACAATCCCCTAATCATGTACATTAACTAATTGTATAGTGATACAGATTAATTAATCCCTTAATTTGAACAATTGTAAGCGAGAAATATATCTTATTGTAATATGATTAAATAAGATTCATTTTGGTAATTTAATTGTTATATTACTAAGAATGCATTATGTTTATGAAACATTAGAGATAAGCAAAATTGGTTAACTATAATTACAAATTGTTGTAGATTATATTAACCAAATATGAGATGACCCATTTTATTTACATGTAATTATTAAATGTGACTTAAAATGTTAAGTCTAGTTTATTTGTTATGAAATTGCATTTAAATTGGTTAAATGCACATTATAAGCTAAAATTACATGTTACATGTCACATGTCACATATGTGACAAATGACAAATTGCAAAAATAAAATGAACACCCATAGTGGGGTGCACCGGTTTTATGTAGTGTACAAGAGGATGATTAGTTTTTTTTGTATATTAATCAAATTGAGAATTAGATGTAATCATATACTAGACTTATTCTTACACACTACCTATTTACATTGTTAAGAACAATTGAAAGTGACCACACACCCCACAATGGGAGCATGTGGCCGGTGGTAGTGAATAAGAAAAGAGGACAAGTTTCCTCTTATTTATACTACACTCTATCTCACATTTTATTCATGCAAAATTCTCTACATCTCTCTACATTCTTACACTAAAAAGTAAGCTTAAGAAGCATCACATTTCTAGTGTTCATTTTTCTAATAAAATTACTAGTGTAGTAATAGAGTTATTAGATTTATTTTAAAGGGTTATTACATATAATACTAGTGTAGTATTTTTAGTAGTGATTAAGGGTAGTCTTGGGTGCAACTTATTGGAGAGTTTCTACTTTGAAACTTGGAAGATCATCCTCATATTACTAGCTCAAGAACAATATTTGAAAGGAGTTCAAATATTGTGCCCATATTTTCATAATCAATGTAAGAAAATTGTTTCTACTAATTCTTTTGTTATGCATGCATAAGATTTATTTAGTTTAAGAGTAAACTAAATGTATAATGATATTAGAAGTGGCTAATATTGAGTTTAAGAAACTTTCAAGTGGTATCGGAGCCAAGGTTGTTGCATGCATAATCGATTTATAGTTTTTTCGAGTTATGGTAACTTAATGAAAACTAGTAATTTGTGTTTTATAAGATTAAATCACAAAGTTATTTGCATATCAATATATTCTGGTCCTAATATGATTTTAGGTCATTTTGATGATTTATGGAAATTTATAGTGCTCAAATATGATTTTTAGTATTTTTATTACATTTTAATGAGTAAAGTGATGTTTAAAATACTAAAACTAGTTAGACTTACCTTCTGACCTTGAAATTTTTACACAATATCACACATTTATTTTAATTACTGTATGTAAAATTTCGTGTGAAGTGGATTTGTTTCGTGTGATTTATGATTTTTATATGATAAAATGAAATAAATAAAGGTCAAATGGTTAAAAATACTTTCGATTTGAATCTGACAATGAAAGTTTAGTATGTTGTCACATGCATGTTTTCCTGTCATAGTGAAAAATTTCAGACTGATGTGATTTGTCTTGCATGATTTATGGATTTTTAATGTAAAAATGACATAAATAGTGACTAATTTAACAAATATACTTCCACTTTGAATATGATGATGAAAATTTAGTATGTTGTCACATGCATGTTTTCCTGTCATATTGGAAAATTTCAGACTGATGAGATTTGTCTTGCATGATGTATGGAGTTTTAATGTAAAAATGGCATAAATAGTGACTAATTTAGCAAATAAAGCTAAAATAATTTTCATGTCAAGAGAAAATTGTTCCTGGTTGCATAAATGTCCCACATTTCAGATCTAAAGTTTAAAATTTAATATGATTAATGTTTGCATGCTTTATGTATTTTATTTGATAAAACCGATAAAGCGCAACCATTTTTCTCTAAACCGATTCAAAATTTTTAAACCATGATTTTTGACATTATGAGTGTCATGGATATGATCCAGAATGTAAAAAAATTTAAAATTCAAAATTCAAAATTATTGTAATTAAATTTTGATTTATTTGATTAAAATATGATTTTAAAGTCTAATTATGAGCAATTATACAACAAGTTGAATTATTGTCAAAAATTGAGTAATGACTAATTTTTGAGGCCTAAATGAGTTGGGATAATTAACTTGGACTTAAATATGATTTAAGTATTGTTTGGTGATTTTAAAGTGTTATTATCACGCATTTCCGTAAAACCGGGTTATATTCGATATAAACCGTTAAGTAGAGCGATTTGGCATTTAACATGAGCATGTTTTGTACATATTATAATGCTGCATTTTATTTATGAATGTCATATTTTCAATTTATGAATGTCATATTTTGGTTTATGTAATTTGGAATTATGTAATTTTTCCTTGTATGGCCTTAGTTTTAATCGATATTGCCCGAAATGTAAGGGAATATTGATTCGGTTGTAATTTAATGTGATCTCGAATCACTTTTATTGTATTATTTTATTTTACAAATGTATAATAGGAAATTATTGTAATTTTATTATATATTTTGTAACTAATTGTAAAACCGGAGTTTCCCAAAGACGGTGCCATTCGGAAAGGAGTTCCGAGAGAGACGGTGACCTTGGGAGGCGTGCTTATGAAGTTCAAGGGACCAAAGGAGTTGGTTTCCGAACTTGTAATAGATTATATGATTTTCTATTCTAGGAAAGGCCATACTAGGAGTTTTATTTTTTATGCTTGCATTTTTATTTAATATGTTTGCATGCATTGCCAAATCGCCATAACATGACATGCATTTTCATCGAGTATTCGACCGTGTCAATTAAAATTATCGTTAATTATCGATTTTGTTCACTTAAACGAGATAGATAATAAATTGACATGACCTCTCATAATAAATAATTGAGATCAAGCCTTACCAAATGTAGAACTCATGAATCCCAATTTCGCAAGGAAGTAGGCTCGGCTCACCGGGGTGCTAAACTTGTTACGTTGGGTAAGTGGGGTAATAAATGTTATTATTTCGAAATTTGGATTGAGCTCAACGGAAGTATTCGCGACCGTAGCCGCATGTGTTCCGGGCTTAAGATAAATATTAAAGTAATATTATCGACCGAGAGTTCTAATGTAGAATCGATTAAAGAGTTAATCCACCGAATTATGTTAATGAGGGATGAATCGGCTTACCGTGCCCAAGTTGATATGAATTTGGATCTCGGAATCATTTATAATAGTTGGGTAGAGGTCACTATTTAAATGTTAAAACTTGTTTAAAATGTTTACAAGTATTTAAAATGATAAATGTTGACATTTCCTTTATGTTTTTAAAATTTGTAGTCATAATTGTTTATTCGCAATGGCAAATGCTAATTCATCCACCACCACCTATGCTCCAATTCTCACGAATGTCTCATGGCTTCAATCCTTTATGGATCGATGCAAGTTAGAAAAGAATGGCGCTAATATTACCAATTGGGATTTGCAACTCCGCTTGGCCGCGGCGGGTGACGACCGGTTTCGTTACCTTGCCAAGGCCTCTCCCACCGCACCTAATGAAAGGTCAACCGCCACGCAAGGCGAGCCTATGAGGCTAGTCACAAAGAGTCCGCCGCGATCAAAAACTTTTTGATCTTCTCGTTGGAGGCCAATCTTTAAGGGAGTGCCATAAGATGAGCACATCCTATGAGATCTATGACAAGCTTGTGACCATGTTTTTTCACAAGCTCCTAGGATCTTAAAATATAAGACGGCTTCCACATTATTCAACATGAACCTAAAAGAGGACCAAAAGTTAGCCCTCATATACTCAAAGTGATTGAGCATGTCGATACTCTTAAATTGCAAGGGGTGACCATTCCCGAACAACTCGTTATCGACCGAGTCTAACATTCCTTGGGGAAAATAAAAGCATATGTGAAGTTTAGGGTAAACTACAATATGCATAACATAAGAAACCTCTCTTCATGAATTGCACAAGATGCTTGTGCAAGCTGAGAGAGACATGAGACTAAATGTTAGCACCTCCAAGGATATAAAATAGTAAGGGGAAGTTCAAGAAAGGTGGTAGTAAAGGGAAGAAGCCCTCCACCTTCAAGGGAAAGGGTAAAGCTATTGAGAATAGCTCTCCCATGCCCATCATTGTAATGACATAGGGCATTGGAAGAGGAATTGCACTTAATATCTAGGAGATATCAAAACTGGAAAGATGTTTCTGTTGGTAATTTATCCCTATCGTTTATGTTATGATCTCAACTTTGGTATAAAGATACGAGTTGTGATTCTTACCCTATTTAATTGTAATTAGGGCATCCTAGCAAGGATAAATGCAAGAACAAGCAAGCCTAAGAAAGCTCTTCAAAGGAAGCTAAGGTAGCTACCCATGATTGAAGACCTATGGAAGCTTTGTCTCATTTTGAATTGTCAAAATTTTGAGATGTATTTTGAGATATTGTTTTTAGAACTTTTATAATTTCCTTGTTTGACATGGAAAATTGTTCAATTCCTTTTATTGACATTGGTTGTAATTGGATTTAGTGACTTGGTTCTCAACCCAAGTCATTCGGTTTGTTGAAACTTTTTAGTTCTAAAAACTTATCATCATACTATACTTGCACAAATAACATAAATTGTATCGACTCAAATTAATCATATAAGTATTATGATGATTGGATCATTATAATAAAAGGCTAAGAATTCGATTCTCACTTTGAAAGATCAATTGCCAAGTCGAAATTGAGTTATTGAACTCAAAGTAGGGAGTCTACCAAACCAATTGGTCACACCACTTGTAAAGATTGTAATTGACATGAATATGAGTACACCTCTTTAGCTCTTATAGAACTAGTCTATGTTGAAGCTAAGATTCGATGTCTTTACAAAGAAGTCTTTAGTAGATCACTTAAAGTCATGTTGTGATACTTCTACCTCCCTTACAAGTATGAGTACAAAATTGTTTGTGGCTCATAAGGCTATCTTTAAAGAAAATAGTTGTATTTTTCTAAAGATAGAGTGGGAGAAAATAAGCCACAACGGAAAACTAGTTAGGAACTAGTGAGAAAACCAAAAGAAAATGTTCTTAGGTTGGACTCAAGACTAGTGAGGAGACCAAAAGAAAGCGTTCTTAGGTGAATCCTTAGACTAGTGACGAGACCAAAAGAAATTGTTCTTGATATAATAAGTTTATGATCTATGAAGTGGAAGTACCTAGAAATTTTAAAATTTGTTTTTCTAACATAATAAACTTATGAAACTATATGGAATCTATGCAAAGAAAATGTTTTATTTGGAGTTGTCCAATTGTAGTTGCATGGATAGACATGTAGATGTCTACAAAAGCTAAGTTAATGCGTAACTATGCTTAGATCCAAATCATCAATGAAATACCTCATAATAGGTGTGTACAAGATACACATCAAAACTACATGTCCAAATAGGGATTTGGAATAGGATGTGTACATGACACAAGCCTATTGTATGTATCTACCTAGAGGTTATGATGATCTTTTCTATTATAAGATATAAGAAGGGTTTCACTCGAATTGTCGAAAAAGTCATGTATAGACATGAAATTCAGTGGGAGTTAAAGTCATGTATAGACATGAAGTTAAGTGGGAGTTTAAGTTATCATGTAAAGACATGAAGTTCAGTGGGAGAAATTGTTTTCCACGTGAATGACGTTTCACTCATTAAGAGTGACATATTCATATTACCTTTTTGAAAGGAGTGGTTGAATTTTAATGTTGGATGAAAGAGGGCAACATGTATACTGAAATCAAAATCTATTGTGGAATAGAAGATTTTAGCTTGGCATTTAAAAGGTATCTTATATCGATAAGATCCTTAATCTATTCAACAAGTTAAATAGGTTGTTTATGTTGATAAAAGTGGGATCACTATGAAAGGGTCATAGTCATCCACTGAACCTAAGAGTTGTTGATCACATGATATCGATCATGTGTGCCATAACATGCACATACCTAAATAAATTGTATGCTAGGAGCATGACAAGCCCATAGCAAATCAATCCAGATGAGTGTCATTGAATAGCCTACAAGAACATCCATAGAGTTCTCGAGGAGAACTAAGGATACATTCTTGTGTTTGGTAGAGAAAATTTGACAATGTGGTAAAGGTTACACAAACCCAAATTTCCAAACTTATAAAAGGATTTATCGAAATCCTAGGCGTACTTTTGTTATAAAAGAAGCGAATAACTAAAAGGATGATTGAAGAGTCAATCATTATAAATTCTACAAATAGAGACGTAGTACATTATGATGAGAATAAGGTGGCTTACAAGGAGCTAATGGTAGCTCATTTCACCTTAATACCTATCAGTTATCATGATAACGAGTGGGAGTATCTTTCAAGTTAAAGAGCCCAACACTAGATAGAGATCTAGACATGTACATAGATGAATTCATGTTATTAGGAATAACGTTGTATGGAAGGAAAAAGCAATTCACAAGGTTGGAATAAATGAATATATGGTATATTCACTACCCAAGCCTTTATTGCATTTAATAAGATCGTCATGAATTGTCATGGACGACATAAACTTTAGATTATATGATATGAAGCAATAACATTGTGTTGATTGTTCATATATGATAATCACATTTATCGTTTGAGTTTCTAAAACTTGTTTTGTGCTTTGTTATATCCAAATGGATTGTAGAGACAATTTTGGACTCCATTAAAGTGGACTGATTTAACATAGCATTGGCCCCTAGTCACTTATATGAGGTGACATCTCGAAGTGACTAGATTGTGGTGCGATTGATGGCAAGTTCAAGTGCCATAGGGTCATAGGGATGACCAATCGATCACATAGACGGACTGTAAGGGACAATCTGTCGGGCAGTGACCGCTTATAGAATTCTGGCAATTCTTGTAGCCTGGTCGTGGCAAGAGCTACTAGTATTCTTTCTGAGTCAATTCTTTAACTAAAGACTGTTTGCCTAAGGTGGCACAGTTTCAGAGTGACTTTGATTTATGCTCTACGACCTTCGTAACTGGGGTCAAATGGGCATCTTTTGGGTCATGATGAGCTGTGGCTATTCGAAGGGAATAGTGCGATAGGAATTGTCCACCCCTTGTCAGGGTTGTTTTTAATCTCAAGGCCACTCGAGGAAGAGTAAGCTGGAAATGCGTGGCCACGCTCGGAAGGTATCTATGGTAGATAATTCCGGTCAGACAGTTACTCTCCAGATCGAGGAAACCACTCTTGATATGATCAAATGCAAGTACGACCTGCAAGACACCTTGCATTGAGTGGGAGATATTGTAATAGGACAAGAGAATTGGTGACGCACACTTGTCTCGGACAAGTGGGAGATTGTTGGAGTAAATGTCCTCAACAATAGTGCGATCACATAATTAAATCTCAATAATAAGAATACAAAGGGATGATGAATATTATAGTCAACTGGTCAACATAAATCGGTAACGATTGGCTCAATTGAGTTTGACGTTACTGTCGTATGACGGTGGTGATCAGTTGATCCCTTGAGGTCACACCTAAAGGACAATCCCCTAATCATGTACATTAATTAATTGTATAGTGATACAGATTAATTAATCCCTTAATTTGAACAAGTTTAAAGTGAGAATTATATCTTATTGTAATATGATTAAATAAGATTCATTTTGGTAATTTAATTGTTATATTACTAAGAATGCATTATGTTTATGAAACATTTGAGATAAGCAAAATTGGTTAATTATAATTACAAATTGTTGTAGATTATATTAACCAAATATGAGATGACCCATTTTATTTACATGTAATTATTAAATGTGACTTAAAATGTTAAGTCTAATTTATTTGTTATGAAATTGCATTTAAATTGGTTAAATGCACATTATAAGCTAAAATTACATGTTACATGTCACATGTCACATATGTGACAAATGACAAATTGCAAAAATAAAATGAACACCCATAGTGGGGTGCACCGGTTTTATGTAGTGTACAAGAGGATGATTAGTTTTTTTTGTATATTAATCAAATTGAGAATTAGATGTAATCATATACTAGACTTATTCTTACACACTACCTATTTACATTGTTAAGAACAATTGAAAGTGACCACACACCCCATAATGGGAGCATGTGGCCGGTGGTAGTGAATAAGAAAAGAGGACAAGTTTCCTCTTATTTATACTACACTCTATCTCATATTTTATTCATGCAAAATTCTCTACATCTCTCTATATTCTTACACTAAAAAGTAAGCTTAAGAAGCATCACATTTCTAGTGTTCATTTTTCTAATAAAATTACTAGTGTAGTAATAGAGTTATTAGATTTATTTTAAAGGGTTATTACATATAATACTAGTGTAGTATTTTTAGTAGTGATTAAGGGTAGTCTTGGGTGCAACTTATTGGAGAGTTTCTACTTTGAAACTTGGAAGATCATCCTCATATTACTAGCTCAAGAACAATATTTGAAAGGAGTTCAAATATTGTGCCCATATTTTCATAATCAATGTAAGAAAATTGTTTCTACTAATTCTTTTGTTATGCATGCATAAGATTTATTTAGTTTAAGAGTAAACTAAATGTATAATGATATTAGAAGTGGCTAATATTGAGTTTAAGAAACTTTCATGTATGAATTAGATACATCTTTTTCATATACTAATAATAACTTCATCGTAGTGTTTTCATATTTTGTTTTTCATGTGGATTGTATGGACAACATTGAACACCACAAAGTGAACTGAATAACATTATATGTGTTTTGGTCCGTAATCGCCTACATGAGCTGATAACTCTGGCTATTATATTGTTAAGTCGATTGATGGTGGGTTCAACGAGCCATAAGTCAAACTGTTGACTGATCGATCACAAATACGAGTTATAAGGATACCTCGTAGGACATTGTAATTCGTGATGACGTTATGGAGTCCTAAATGTTTAACAACATTCGGTGCCAGGTCGTGGATTGGACGTCCATAGTGTTCCTAGAGTCGATTCTTTTGACTATCGACTGTCTCTTGAGATTAAGGCAGTTTTTGGGTGACTTTGGTTTCTTTCTCACGGTCGACCGTAACAGGAGGCCAAGCAGATTTTTACTGGGTCATTTCATACTGTGCTTACATCTGCAGGATTCGAGTTGAGGAAAATATCCAACCCTTTATCAGGTTTTGTTATTTCTCAGGGCCACTCGAGGAGTAGTAACTGAAATGCATGGCCATGCTCGAATAATGATTCGTTTATCAGTTGAGTTACTCTTTAGTCGGGAAAACCACTCTTGATACTGATCACTTGTAAAATACGACCTTTGTGAATGCGGACTTTGCAAATTGTTTTACATTGAGTGGGAGAAATTTAAGGATATGAGAATCGGTTATCGCACATACACTTGTAAGGACAAGTGGGAGATTGTTGGAGCTAGTGTCCTCCACAGTTAGTGTGATAACATCTAAGGTTCACAGGGTATACTTTGTATTATAATCAGTTGATTAAACGTTTATCGATAACGGTTGGCTTGCTAGATAAGTTTGACGTTATTGTCATACAGATGGCGGTGATCAATTGATCCCTAAAAGTCACACCTAAAGGATGTGTTTGAGAGATGTGATTATTTGAGAAAATAATCATATTGATGCCTTATTAAATGACTAAAAGGTTAGTCGATGTATTTGACTAAAAGGTTAGTCAATGTGATGATGAAACGATTATTTAATAACGATTAAATAATGTTAGCTGGTAATTGAATATAAAATGTTATATTTAATCAATGTATATAATGTTGGTCTAAACTAAATGTAAACTGTTATATTTAAGTTGGCGGATATGTATTACACGATATTATTATAGTGTATTGGTCCGGCATTACTCGGTTTATGTGACGGTCCATTACTAGTAATAATTAGAATACATATTACATTATGTACATATAAAATTAGATGCTAATTACCTAAAAGAGATGGAGTTAAATAAGGAAACTAGGTTTTTTCCTTCTTTCCTCCAATTCTCACGGCACATAGAGGGATAAAAAGAAGTTTTTCTACTAACCCTAAGGTGACTCTAATTGTGACGGCACACACAAGTGAAAAAGAGGAGAAAAATTCTGATTTTGATCTCTCTCTTATTCATCTCCATATTCATCATCAATACACACACAAAATTAGAAGTAATTTTGGGTATTCGTTCTAGCACGACGAAGGCATTTCTTGAAACATCTTGGGTGTAACGATTAGGAGAATACCTACTTTGGTATTTGTTCTTAGGCCTTTTACTAGGACCGAAGGTTATTTCTTAATCTATTGTTTTATATTATGCAATTTCATTTATGACTAGAAATTCATATAGTTATAATTTCATTATAATCCGAATTTTTAAAGGGAAGTATACCGATATTTCCCACAGGATGGGCTTCGTGCCCAACACCTTATGGACTGTTTGAGTGGTGCTGCTGTGGCTGTCTCTGATGATTTGATCGCTTCTGTTACTAGGGTGGTTAATCTTTTCTTGGAGGGTCGGTGCCCTATAGCCCTTGGTGAGTACATTGTCAGCGCTCCGCTTACGCCGCTTGTTAAGCCGGGCAGGGGTGTTCGTCCTATCGCTGTTGGCACTGTCTGTAGACGTCTTGTCTCTAAGGTTGGTGCTTGTTTGGTTGGTCCTTCTTTGTCTACTTATTTTGCTGGTCTGCAGTTTGGGGTTGGGGTGTCTGGTGGAGGAGAGGCTATCTTGCATGCCTTGAATCGGCTCGTTGAGGCCCGTGGTGGTGATGTGGGATTGTCTATGTTGCTAGTTGATTTCCAGAACGCTTTCAACCTTGTTGATCGTGTGACTATGCTATAGGAAGTCCGCCGTCGTTGTCCGGTTCTTTCCCGTTGGGTGGAGTTTTGTTACTCTAGCCCTGCCCGTCTTTATTATGGGGAGCATTGCTGGTGGTCTTGTCAGGGTGTTCAGCAGGGTGATCCGTTAGGCCCTTTGCTTTTCGCTCTAGTTTTGCATCCCTTAGTGTGCAAAATCCGGAACTCTTTTGATCTTACTATGCAGGCCTGGTATTTGGATGACGGCACCATTGTTGGGGACACTTTGGAGGCAGGGGCTGTTTTGGATTTGATTATGGTAGATGGGCCTCGTTTTGGTCTCCATCTTAATGTGACTAAGACCATTGAGCTTATGGATTTAGTCGCGAGGATCGAGGACCCGCAATGCGAGTTGCTTCTGCTCCGTGCTTGTACTGGTATTTCTAAGCTCTATTTTTCTCTTCGTACTTGCTCTCCTGGAGTCTTCGGGTCTGTCCATCTTCGCTTTGATGCAGCACTTCGTTCTAGCTTGGAACGTATTGTCACCGCGTCTGGGCCTGGTTTTGGGGATTGGCAGTGGCGCCTTGCCACATTCCCATTTCAGTTGGGTGGGCTCGGTGTTTATGCTGCGGGGGATGTTTTACACTATGCTTTTGTGGCTTCCTGTTTGCAGTCTGCAGTTTTGCAAGCTACGCTCCTACAACCTTCTTGTATTGTGGATGCTGGTCCTACTTTCGACGATGCCTTACGGGTGTTCTCTGAAACTACAGGTTCTGATTTTTTACGTGATTCTAGTGAAATCGCTGCCCCTAAACTTATGAAGAAATTGGCAGATATATATTTCGCAACAGTTGCCGCTTCTTCAGAATCTGTTTTTCTCTTTGACACCGCGTCAGCTTGCGTTGTGGAAGTCTCAGCAAGATGCCCACGCCTCTGATTGGTTACGTGTGGTTCCTATCTCTGGGTTGGGTCAGACGATGAACAGGAGGACTTACCATAGTGTGCTGGGGTTATGGGTGTTCATTTGCGGTTCGGTTAACCGAACCGGTAAATTAAGCCGGTTAACCGGCCAACCGGTTCGGCTAAATAGCGAACCGTAACCGAACCGCTTTCAACGGTTTTTTCCGGTTCGGTGAACCGTTTGAACCGGTTCGGTTTCACATGTTAACCGGAACCGTCGCCCTTATCAGATTATTCATAAAACCTTTTTTCTTTTTTGCTATCATTGAAGATGATATAATGGTAGAGGTAGTAAACTCAACAAGATTAACACAACAATTGATAAAATTTCTATTTATATCGTTGATTACTACATTGAAATTTGAAATAATGAATGAATATCTACTCACCATTCACCAAGTCCCCATAAATTATACGATCTGACAATTTGACATTAGTAAAAATATCATTGAAATAAAATAATTGAACACTGGTGGCTAGCATCCGGGATCAAAACGCGGAACGCAGGTGGCTAGCGGCAGGGATGCAAACGTCGTCAACTGGCGGTGAGTGGTGGTAATTGGTAAAAAAACGTCGGTGACCGGTTAGGAAAGATGAAGGTGACCGGTGACGTCGAAGGATGAGGTCGACGGTCAGAAACATGGCCATGCATGGACACTAAGTAGAGAGGATGAAGATGGGTGAGAGATTTAGGGAGAGGCGTGGGAAATAATGACAAAGAGGCTGAGAAATGAGTGTTTTAAGTGTGCTAGGGTTTGTTTTTTATGGGCCTTTTTATAATTTTTTAGCTTTGTTGACAATTTTCGGTTCGGTTCGGTTAGCCGAATTTGTAAAATACTGAACCGAAACCGAACCGGTTTGAGCCAATAAAAATCGGTTTGATTAACCGAACCTCTTTTTATTTTCGGTTCGGTTAATCGAACCTAAAAAATTAGCGGTTTTCGGTTTTTTCGGTTCGGTTTTTGCGGTTCGGTTAATCATGAACACCCCTAGCTGGGGTATCGACTGGGTGTTCCGTTATTCACGGTATCTAGGCCTTGTCCTGCTTGCTCTCGGGTTTTTACTGATGATGTGTATGGGGACCACGCTGTTTCTTGTACTGGTACTGTGAGGGTTAAGCATCGGCATAACCTCGTTCGTGACACCTTATTCGACATATGCTATAGGTCTGGTATTTCTACGGGCAAGGAGGTTGACATCGGTTTGGTTGACGGACATGACGGGTCTCTTCGTCCTGCGGATTTGCTACTTTATTCCTGGGACATAGGGCGTGATGTCTGTGTTGATTTGACAGGGTCTTCCCCCTTGACTAAGAATGGGATGTCCGATTTTGTGCCGGGACGGGTTGTCGCTGATGCTGCTCAGCGCAAATGTGCTAATTATGGAGATTTATGCGCGACTGCTGGCTATGGTTTCCTACCCTTCTCTTTCTCTTCGCTTGGAGAGCTGGGCTCGGATGCTGTTGACTTGCTCAAGCGGATCCAGAAATTATCGGTATCTCAGGATGCTGGGGCTCGGGTGGCCGCTTATATCTTTACTAGGCTTAGTTTTTCTATAGCTAAGGGGGTGGGGTCCCAGATTGTCTCTCGGCTCCCCACCAACTTCTTTTAAACTTTACATTTTATTTTAATGAAAGTTGCGCGCATCTTATAATAAAATAATAATAATAATAATAATAATAATAATAATAATAATAATAATAATAATTCTCGGTATCTCAGGATGCTGAGGCTCGGGTGGCCGCTTATATTTTTGCTAGACTTAGTTTTGCTATAGCTAAGGGGGTGGGGGCCCAGATTCTCTCTCGGCTCCTCACCAACTTCATGTAAACTTTTCATTCTATTTTAATGAAAGCTGCGCGCATCTTATAATAAAAAATAAAAATAAAAATAATAATAATTATACCATTGAGCTTATGGACTTAGTTGCGAGGATTGAGGACCCTCAATGCGAGCTGCTTCTACTTTAAGCTTGTACTGGTATTTCTAAGCTCTATTTTTCTCTTCGTACTTGCTTCCCGGGAGTCTTTGGGTCTGTACATCTTCGCTTTGATGCTGCACTTCGTTCTAGCTTGGACCGTATTGTCACCGCGTCAGGGCCTGGTTTTGGGGATTGGTAGTGGCGTCTTGTCACTTTCCCTTTTCATTTGGGTGGGCTCGGTGTTTATGCTACAGGGGATGTTTTAAACTATGCTTTTCTCGCTTCCCGTTTGCAGTCTGCAGATTTGCATGCTAAGCTCCTACGACCTTCTGGTATTGTAGATGCCAGTCTTACTTTTGACGATGCCCTATAAGTGTTTTCGGAGACTACAGGTTCTGTTTTTTTTACGTGATCCTAGTGAAATTGCTGCCCCTAAACTTATGAAGAAATTGGCAGATATATATTTTGCGACGGTTGCTGCTTCTTCAGAATCTGTTTTCTCTTTGACACCGCGTCAGCTTGCGTTGTGGAAGTCTCAGCAGGGGGCTCACTTCTCTGATTGGTTGCGTGCGGTTCCTATCTCTGCGTTGGGTCAGACTATAAACAGGAGGACTTACCGTAGTGTGCTAGGGTATCGACTGGGTGTCCCGTTATTCAAGGTGTTTAGGCCTTGTCCTGCTTGCTCTCGGGTCTTTGCTGATGATGTGTATGGGGACCACGCTGTTTCTTGTACTGGTACTGTGGGGGTTAAGCATCGACATAACCTCGTTCGTGACACCTTATTCGACATCTGTTATAGGTCTGGTATCTCTGCGGGCAAGGAGGTCAGAATGCTGGCTATGGTTTCCTACCTTTCTCTTTCTCTTCGCTTGGAGAGCTAGGCTCGGATGTTGTTGACTTGCTCAGAGGATCCAGAAATTCTCGGTCTCTCAGGATGCTGTGGCTCGGGTGGCAGCTTATATTTTTACTAGACTTAGATTTGCTAGGGCTCGGGTGGCAGCTGCCCATATTGTGTCTCGGCTCCCTATCAACTTCATGTAAACTTTTCATTTTATTTTAATGAAAGCCGCGCATCTTATAATAATAATAAAATAATAATAATAATAATAATAATAATGAATATTATAATAATATTAATCATTAATAATAATAATATTATATTAATATAATATAATATAGTAATATAATAATAAATATTATAAAATAGTAATATGATAATAAATATAATAATAATAATAATAATAATAATAAAATATTAATAAAAATGATAACATTGTTAATAATAATATAATATATTAATAAATATATTAACAATAGTAACTAAAAATTATTATGATAAGTATGATATATTAATATAATATTATAAAGAATAATAATAATAATTAAAATAACTAATAATAATAATAATTATTATAATAATAATTTTAATCATTAGTAATAATATTATATTAAAATATATAAATGTTATAATATTATAATAATATTAATAATTAGAATAATACTATATTAATTTCATACAAATGATAACATGATTAGTAATAATATAATTTAGTAATAAATATATTAACAAAAGTCAGCAAAAACTAATTAAGATAATCATAATATAATAATATAAATATTATAAATACTACTAATATTATATATTAATATATAATAATAATAATAATAATAAATATTTTTCTAATAATATTTATAATAATAAATATATTAATAAAATATTAAATATAATATAACAAAATAATAATAATAAATATTAGTAATACTAATATTATAATATTAGTAATAATATTAGTAATAATAATAACTATTGGGCTTGAGTTTCATAAAGACTCTGTCCTTTCCCTTGCCAACTTTCTTGAAAAGAGTCTTACCCTTTCTTTTGGACTTCTTAACTCAAAGGTTCATGTTCTTCAATCGCATTGAAAGAACATCTTTGGGTTCACTCCCACTAGCCTCCATGTCCCTCTCCGCTTGGGTGAGGAGTGCATGGAGTTCATGGAAACTCTTTTCCATGTTGTTCATGTTGTAGTTTACCCTAAAGTGGGTGAACTTTGGTATGAGTGAATGAAGGATTCTACCCACCACTAGCTCTTTAGGAATCTTGCACCCTAGACGCTCTAAGGTGTCGGCATGCTCAACCATTTTGAGCACATGTGGGCCAAGTTTTTGGCCTTCTTGGAGCTTATTCTCAAAAAATTTCGCGGCCGCCTCATATTGAAGAATTTTAGGCGCTTGCTTAAACATCGATGTTATCCTCGTGAATATCTCATATGCATTGAGAGATATCAATTGAAGTTTGAGTTTGGGTGAGATTGACCAAATCAAGACATTCTTGACGTCATTGGCAACCTTTAAATAAAGGTCATATTTGGCCCGAACCGCCGCAGTCGACCTTGACCCGGGTTCAGTGGGAAGGGCTTCGATCAAGTAGCGCATCACGTTATCGGATATCGCGGCGCTTTTGATCGTTGATTCCCATTCAAAAAAGTTACTACCGTCATCTTTTAGGACACATTTGTCCATGACGGACCTCAACCATGAGTCCTTACCTAAGGTTGCGGAGTTCCATGATGTTGTCATTGTGCGAATATTGTTACTACAACAAAAAGGAAATATATAAACATTCATTGTTGTGATAATGTGCTTGAAAAACATTTTAACAAGTTTAGCATTTATATAATGATTCTTCACTAAATTATATAAATGATTTCAAGACCCATCTTTAAATAAAAATAGTCATCGTATGCTACCCTTATCTAAAAATGGTAAGTCATTTCTTGACTAATTCTACCCCTAGAACTTTTGGTTGACGTATTTCAACTAAATCCATCTCCTAGTCCCAAGATAACGCTTATCTCGTTAACTACAATCCAGTTTTGGCTTGTGATCGCATCACCCTACTTACCCGAGGTAAAAAGGGGCCCATGAGCGTGGTTGCCCTAATGAACTCAGGTTTTGAGCGTCTTCCAAAAATGGCACCGTCTTGAGCGAGTCACCGGTTTTCATAATAAATAATTACAAATATACAAATGAATACAATGAAAATTTCTATTATACATTTGATCTATAAAATGAAACTATTAATTATTACAAACCGGCGTTACGAGATCGCAATAAAATTACAACCAAACCGTTATTCCCTTACATTACGGGTAATAACGATTAAAAATAACTAGGCCATACTAGGTACAAAATTTGCATAAATAAATAAATAAATGACATTCATTCATTCAACCATAAATTAAATAAATTGCTTCAAAATTCATGCCAAAATCGCCCTAGACACATTCATGCTCATTCTATCTCGATTTTACGGAATTTATTGATTTTTAACCATCAAAAACAATAATCAACATTTAAATCTCATTTAAATTCAAACTAATTATCTAAACTGTTTTAGAACTCAAAATTAGTCCCCACTAATTTTGTTGGTTGTTTGCTAAATATAACGGTTTAATCATAACTTTTATGAAATAAACCCAAAATAAAATATAAACATCATAAAATTTGAAATCAAAAATTTTGTACATTCTGGAACACTTACAGGAACTCAAAAAATAAAAATACTTGCCCAAAAAATTTTATTTAATTTTGTGAACAAATAGCTTTATATTTATCGGTTTTATCTCATAAATACAAACAAATATCCAAAAATAGTGAAACAAATAACAAAATTTCACAAACACCAAATAAATCAGATTATGAAATATACCAAATTTTTTTTAGATCTATAAAAATTCGTTTCAATTTTATGAACATAATAATCTCCTTTTATCGACTTTTATCTCATAAAAATCAATCAAAATGCAATACTTTATTAAAAGTCACGAAATTTTACATATAGTATGTAAAACTTGCATAAGAGATCATATTAAAATTTCATATCCATAATCAACATGAAACTATTTTTAGTTAACTTTAACATAAAAAATGCATATTAACTCGGTTTAAAAGCCAAAAATCAAAATAAATAGAAAATCAATCCCTAAAATCACAAAATTTGACCAAAAAAATTTTGAAGGCAGTAGGTATACATTCACTAAATATTTTTGTCCAAATCATATTTTAACTCAAATTTTTGATTTATTAGTTATCTTATAACTTTAATAAAAATGTCCAAAATGAACATGCATGCTACAAGCTAGCTCTGATACCACATGAAAGTCCATAGATCCTAATTAGACTCCTATAATTAGATTACTAAATTACATGTTAATTTAGTTGTTTAAATATCTATGTAACATGCATGCAAATATAAAGACATAATATAAAGATTAGAAATTTCCTTACATTGGTGATGGAAATAATAAGAACTATAACAAATTATTGTCTTAATGGAATATCTACAAAGCTTGGATGAACTTCCTTAAACCCAATCTTCAAAATAGAAGATCTCTTTTAAGTTGCACCAAGAACAAACCTCAATAAATACTAGTGGTATTAACTAGATACTACAAGTATTAACCCTGGAATAATATTAATATTACTACTAACTCTTAGTATAAAATATTTTTTAAATTTACTAACACTTAGTAAATATTTGAGAGTTTTAGAGAAAACTAGAGAGAATATGTGGAGAGATAATACAATTTTTTTTATCACATGCACAAATGAGAATCAAAATGAGCAAATCTCATGCTCAAATAGGCCTCTTGGCCGGTCACCACATGAGGAGAGAGGGGTTGGAGTGCTCTTGTGTGCATGCTTGAAATGATTGCACATATGAGTTAAGATAAAAAGTAACATTGAGAAGGCAAACATGGAAAAGAGAAAAAACAAGTCATGATGGTGTTTCGCTTATACCTTGCCGGTTATGGTGTCCTACATTGGGTCCATTTTGGTTCTTATATTTGTCTTACAAATATATGTAAATGTCTACTTAATCATCTTATATGATTTAAGTGTCTCTCAATTAATATTGTCTAATGACACTCCACATATATATATTCCTGTACTCTTACATAAATATATGACTTTTACTAATACTAATTACATTAGTTAATTAGTACGATCCTCTAGGTTGCTCGATCGAGCAGCATCACCTTGCTCGATCGAGTCGGGTCCGGTTGGACCGGATTCGCCGCATTTATTAGGTTTGTCCCAAAATTTCTTTCCCTTCTCCTTCATTATTTCGACTCTTCCCTTCTCTCTCTCTCACCCTTATTCTCTCATCAACCTCATTCAAACACTCTACAATCATCAATTCATCATCTTATTATCATCAACAATCATCATCTTACTTGTTTTAAGTACAATCTTTGAAGAAATTGGTCTTATTGCTCTCTAATTTTGCCAAAAACGTGAAATCTAGGGTTTGCTTCTCCTTCTTTGATTTTGTGCTTTTAATTGTTGTTTATTGCTTCCTTCCTTAATTCTTTAGTATTTAATCACTCTTACATTGCTTATTGCTCCGTCTTACTTGCCTTTCAGACTCAAATTTGATTTTTTTCGACCTAGGGTTTGGTAGAACCGTCTTTGTGAGCATTTTGTGGTGTTTGTGTGTTTTATTTGCTTCAATTTCATCATGTCTAGAAAAGGAGGAAGTAGTAAGCGACCTAGGGAACCCCGTCTCATCCGACAACCTCGAGTTGAAGCGATTACTAGTAACCATACGTACCCATGGATCATTTTTAACACTCAAGAACAACATGATCAGTTTGCAATGCTTATGGGTCGTCCTATGGACCCTACTCGATGTGTGTGCCCCACCATTCTTGATGCTCTCGGTTTGGGTGATGCTATTTCTACTATGTTTAACCGAATCGGGTTTGGTGGATTATACTCCCTTAATGAACTTTCTTACTGACCGTTGACACTTGAGTTCTTTAGTTATTTTGATTGGGACAAAGTCAATACGAGTGTGTCTTTTCGGTTGCTAAATAGGGATTTCGAGTTGTCCTATGTTGAGTTAGCTATTCATTTGGGTCTTTCTCTTGGTAATGATGATGATGATTTTACTGCTATTCCTTCTGGCTTTCAAGTCGTTGACTACTTTTCTCTTTTTACTGGTCTTCCTAACCCGCGTGTCAACGCCATGGCTGTAAATGATGTGCAACATCCTTGTTTAAGGTTGTTTCTGCGATTTTTTAACTTTATTCTGTTTGGTAGGAAAGACTTTAGTAAGTTAAATTCTCATGATGTTTTATTGCTTGCATCCACCCTCAATCCCAAACATGAGAATATTTTTCAGTTTCACCCGGTCGGCTTGGTGTGTTATGCTTTTTGGAGAGTCAATTCCCCCACCCAAAATTCCTTGGATTGTGGTGCTTTAGTCACTAGATTGGCTAGGCGACTTGTTGGATTTGGGGGAGACTGTCGGTATACACCAATTACCGAGGTACATGCTCCTAGGGTTGACAAGGAGTACTTGCGCCACACTTTATGCTGGATTAATGCGTTAGGTAACGCTCAATATCAGTGGCAAGTAGGGCTGAGCAAAAAATCTGATTATCCGAACCGATCCGATATCCGATTCGAATCCGATCCGAAAACATGGATATCCGATCCGAAAATTGGTTTCGGATCGGATATCCGATCCGAAATATTCGGATATCGGATCGGATACGGATACCTGTTGTCAAAATTTCGGATATCCGTATTCGATCCGAAAGTAAAAAATATTTTCTTTTCGCTGAAATGGACTGGTCTGGACTTCGTAGACTATATATTGGAAGAAGCCCATATACTCAGCCCAATAAAAACCCAAAAATATGATACTAGAAAGTTGTCCTATATAAACTTCCAGCCAACAATTGCTTCATTTCATTTGCTTTACCATTTTTCATTCACTTTCACCACCCATTACACAACCACTAACTACCCCTCCATCAACCACAGAAACACTGACGTAGATAAGTCTCGGCCCTGCTGGAACGCCACACTTGACAACGCTGCCGCCGCTACGTTGCACACAACGACGCCATCAGAAACACCTACAAACACTAGATACACCGCCACTCGAAACACCACAAACACTACACCGCCACTCAAAATCTATACAAACATTAAAACTTTGTTGTTCAAACTTTGTTCGCTTTTCTAATATCTAATTGTTCATATATTTGAAAGAATACGATCTACTTTTTAGATCTAAATTTGTGAGCAACCAAGCATGTATTGACATTCCTATTCAACGCCACTTATTCATAATTGAGAATTGATTTATGTGGTCAAAATGTACAAATTTGCTGGACAATAACTTAATTCTTGGGGAAAATGTTGTTTTGAATTTTGAATTGATTTTTTTCGGATAGGTAATGGATAGTCGGATATCTGATGAGCGGTTTGTCGCGTACCGCTCAAGCAAAAACAATTTATAAAACCCAACTAATGCGATAGCGGAAGTCGGGGTCGAACCACAAGGATGGAGGGGTCAACTACAAGTTTGAATGAATCTCATTCTAGCCTAATAAGAGATTGATTAGAAGATTAACTAAAAACTAGGAAATGCAAGTAAAAGCTAAATAACAAGGTAAGACAATTAAGGGGA
Organism: Heliosperma pusillum; assembly: GCA_022085475.1. Lineage (NCBI taxonomy): Eukaryota > Viridiplantae > Streptophyta > Magnoliopsida > Caryophyllales > Caryophyllaceae > Heliosperma > Heliosperma pusillum. Next base: position 14,026 of record JAIUZE010001321.1, on the reverse strand, counting down.
AACTAAGGTGAAGGGTTCACCTTAGGGGGGTTAATGGGCTAGTCTAGCAATTAGCAAATGGGTAACAAATTCGAGTAGAATTAATTGCTAATGTCTCAACAATTAATAATCATCAACAAAGCCATCAAATTTGTCTCAAATCACCCATATAAACACTTAGTCTAATCATCTCTACCACCGTCGCTTAAGAGATAATCAAACCATGCTTGATAAAATGGCAACTTTCGTTTACACATTTCATCAAACACTTAGTGTGCATATGAGTAATACCCAAATAATTACCACGAATCTACTAATTACCCAACTAATTAACCCACATAATCCTCCCTTAGGCTCCCCCTAAACCCTAGAAGAGAACTACTCACTCATTCTAAGGGAAATCAAACAACTAGAGGCAATGAATAGTGAAATGAACATAGTGCTATGGAGATGAATAATTATAACAATCAAATGATAAACAATAAACTAGAAATGAAATTAAATTGCATAAACAACAAAAAGATGAGAAATTTATACCAACAAGCTTGTATTAGTGAATAGGGAGAATGTCTTCAACCCAAAATCCTCAATACAAACCCAAAACTGAAACAATTCTACTAGGAAAGACTAGATCTAACAACTTGAAATGAGAAATTAAGTTTAATTAGGGAACGATTAGGAGAGTAATTAGTGCTTAATAGAGGTTACAAATTATCTAGGGTTTTGTGCTAAGATGTAATAAAAAGCTGCTTACAAAATATTAAGGGAAGGGTATATATAGGTATCTCGAAAATTAAGAAAGAAAATAGAAGAAGAGTCGAATTTGCGGTGCTGTGTTCCTGGCCGGTCGACCGGCAGCCGGTCGTCTGGCCGGCCGGGAGCACATCAGTAACTTCCATCTTCTCGTCTTCAAAAACACACAAAGTATGGAAAAATGGGGGTCCTGGCCGGTCTACCGGCCGCCGGCCTCATACCGGCCTGGAGCACAAAATGCTCCTCAATAGCTTACTGATGTTGCACAGGCCGGGTAGTCGACCGGCCGCCGGTCGACCGGCCGACACTACCTGGGCCAACTTCTTCATTCTTTCTTTTTCCTTCTTTGTGGAGCTGCGGTCTAGGCCGGGTGGTCGGCCGCTGGTCAGTTGGCCGGCCTGCACCACCTGGGCTTGCTTTCCCCACTTCTTCATCTCATTTCCGAATCCCGACTCATGCAAGACCTTTATTATCCGATTTCTTCATTTCCGCCTTAATTCCTACAAATTAAGATCGACATTCATAGCACGGGAAATCGGGAGCAAAATGCAATCAAGGGCACGCAAATCCGTGTAAACGGACCAAAATGGGGACGAAAATGAGAGGAAAAATGTGACAAATTAAATGCTTATCAAAATTCCCCACACTTAAGACTTACTCGTCCTCGAGTAAGTAAACAAGATTCGAGACCCATAAGTACCCTTATTCAACACTACACTAATACTAAGGCTACAACCTAAACTAATAATATCCGACGGTAGGCAATTAACGGGCCTCCTCCGTCCCTTCAACTCACAACGAGATACTCATGAGGTAGAGTACCTCCTTGCAAGGCAAGTAGGGGCTTGCTCAAAATTTCGACGCATCCAAATGAAAAACACGTAAGAACACGACAAAGATGCATCTAACAAAAGAAAAATCACATGCCTCATCCATGTGACGGAAATATCTAAAAGGAAAACCGTCTAAATAATGCATGATCCTTATAAGCCACTAATATCATAAAGCATGGAAAAATATTCGCCTCCTAGCGGTGCAAGTCTAATGATAATTTCGAACCCCGTCTACTATTTGCTTGGCCAAAAGCGATAAAATGGAAGATGGAAATGAAATCCTCGTGACGTTATTAAGCACAATAGCATATGGAATTCACGTTTCTCAAATAAATGAGACACAAGGGTCGTCCCGTCTCACTATGCAACTTCAAAGGCAAATGATCCAAGAAGGATAAAAGGAAAATGAGATTTGAGTCTAAGTGCTTGCAAAACTTTTCATTTCAACACTTTGCTTTCTTTTTCTTTTTCTTTCTTTTTGATTTGCATTTTGGTTTGCAATTTTTGGCATGAAAGCACACGGTTTCCGTCAAGGACATGCGGTCGGAACCAACAATAGGGGTATCCCCACCGTAGTGGCATCGAAAGGGGGCCTAGATATGGGCCCACTAGAATCCCTAGAAGTTCCGTTTTGCATTTCCTCGACGAAAACAAGAAAAGATGATAATTGACTCAATATTTTCAGCTTGTTTGATTTGTTTCCTTTTTTGAGCAAAAGTGGAAGAACAATGAATCATGGTTGGTTGCATAGCAAGAACGGTCACCTAAGAATCCTTTCTACCATCGGAATATTCACATCAATTGAGGTTGTCGAGGTGGAATAAGCGCAAACTCGTGACTCGGCATTAGTAGACGGGTCAAAACTCACTAGATATGCACAACCCAGGGCGTCTAAAATTCCACGATTAAGATGAACACTTTATGAATAAAAAAGTAGCAAAAAGGGACTATGCACATTCAACAAGTTTTCCAAAAAGACAATTATTAAAACATTTTTCTAAATGCAACTATATGCCATGATGCAATCTAGCATATATACAACTTAAATGCACATGCTCTAACCGACTATATGACACATAAGCTAATGCTATCTCCTAACGCACACAAGTGGCACACACGCCAATCAACAAAATTCACACCATCGTCATCAACACATCCCGTCCTCAAGTAAGAAGGAAAGGAGATAAGGGAGAAGAGAAATAGGAAAGATCTCACCAAAGCGTCTTCATTTTCCCTTTTTCGTGCCTCTTATGATGTGGGGCGCACCTATGGATGGAGATAAAAAGAAACACACGGCAATATATACAAAATAAACTATATACAAACTAATCTAAACATATATTTTTTGGAAAATTTTCAAATTTTTCGATTTTTAGGCATTTTTCAACTTTTTTCAAAAATCAACGATATATACAAAAGAAATAAAATCCTCCCCACACTTAAGTCTTACTCGTCCCCGAGTAAGTGACTCAAATATGAAAGGAGGGAAAAAAGAAAAGGAAAACAAAACAATTTTTTTTGGGTTTTTTCAATTTTTTGGGAATTCCCTCCCCACACTTAGTATTTACATGGTGTGAGGGGTGAATTCAAAACAAATAACATGTTTTTGGGTTTTTAAATATTTTGAAAAATAAAAACTTGTTTTTGGGGTTTTTGATTTTTGATGAATAATCACAATATGAACAATATATACAAGAGGGTGAACTAAATGCAAAATGATATAATACAAGGTGCATGCTCTAAGTAAATGCAAGCTAAACTATATGCTAATCTAGAGTCTCGTTGTGGCGGTAAAATGCATAAATGCACGCCCCTCATGGGGGTACCAACCACAAGAAAGTCTAGTGTGCCATATCGGAGTCTCGTCGTGGCGGTAAAATGCATAAATGCACGCCCCTCATGGGGGTACCAACCACGGGAAAGTCCAAAAATGACACCAAACAAAATGCAACTACGCTATATGGATGCAAGGCTAACATGTGACGATATGTTACAAAATTAAATTCTAATGCAAGCTTAAATGGATGCAACTAAATGGATAATTAATCTAAGATATAATACAAGTATCTAAATGCATGCAAAAATATAAACATGATGAAGATTTGGATTAAAAGGGATCATACTCATGGGTTTCCGGCCTCAGGAGTATCCAGTGAAATCAGAGGATGTAGTATCAAATTGGCCATGACTGGCCTCTGCAAAGGACGCATCTACATCCCTGGCTCCCGAACCAGAGCCGCCACCCTCCACAATCTCGAACCGGGGACCCATCCTGTCAAACCACTCGGCATTCTGTGCCGCAGTCTCTGGGTCCACCTCCTCCTCATCAACGACCGGCTGAGCAAAAACCGGTGCAGAATAGTAGTCATGCTGAACACTAAAATCTCCGAACACCCTAGAACCCTGGTCATACCCGCCCTCTGGCCACATGAAATAGGACGGATGTGGGCCAACTGGCTCCCTATACCCCTCCCTACACCAATTATCGTAAGAAGGGTATTGGCCAAGAGCCAAGTCATAATACATCCTATCCACCCTCTGTGACAAAAGAGCTCTCTCCCTAGCCTCCTCCTCTCGCCACTTAGCTGCCGCCTCTCTTTCCCTAGCCGCCGCCTCTCTATCCGTAGCCGCCGCTTTGGAGGCCAAATTCATATCGGCCATGAACTGAATCAAGGAAGGATCCAAAGGTGGGTAACTAGGAGTGGTGGAAGTGGATGCCTCGGGTTGGGATGAATTAGGCCAAGGACGCCATTGTTGTTGATGGGAAAAGGGGTTCGCATAAGGCATGGTAGTGGAAGAAGGGCTCTGCTGCTCTCTCCTATATGTAGTGACGAATGCAGTGGGATCTCGCCTAAATGCGGTAATTGGAGCTAGTTGATCTTCCGGGTTATCCTCAGGTGGTGGTGGAGGGTTCTTCTCCTCTAGGGGAAGGAGATAGTGCGCACTATCAGGAACAACTTTCATTGCCGCACTATTCGGGAGGGGAATAGAATTGACCCCTCGAATCCTCCAATACATCTTCCCATCCTCAACTCTCTTCACTACCCACTCAAGCTTCGACATAATGTAATCCTCCGTCAACAAGGAGCATCCCCCCAAACACCTCAAATTTCGCTTATCAAGAGCATTCTTACACAGAGCATGGGCAGTCTTGGTTACAATTCCCTCAACATGGATGCCGGTAGGGCTAAATGGATCATTGGAAATTTTCTGAAAGTGGAGAGCGACATGGTGACCAATGTTGACTCCAAATTTATTCGGCTTTTGGAACAAGTAAGCCGCCAAAATCGAGAGCTCATCGGCCCGAAAATTATGACACTCCTCCCTCCCAAACAAAGACCACCCCATAAAGCGATGCCAAATCCGAATGGGGGCATTGTGGCAAGCATTTGCCGGTTTCTTAGCCCCTTTCTCAAACTCCATCCCCGAAATAGCAGTCCACACATCATTCAAATTAAAGGTTTCGGGGACTTTATAAGACTTATGAAATTTAACCCCCAAAACCTTGCAAAATTTTTCAAGGGGAAGGCTAAAAGCAATATTCAAGAGGCGAAAAGAAACCATTTTTACCATACCCGTGTTCCGATCTTTCTCATGACTAAAGGAACTTAAAAACTCCCACGTAAGACGGGGGTAAGTACGGAAATGCTGACCGTAGAGTTCCCCCATTCCAAAACCTTTAAAAAGCTCAAGGGTGGCCGTATCAAGGCCGAAGTTTCGCATAGTATTCCGACAAATGAAGCGGGAGTGGGGAAGGTTTCTGCGTTTTAAACATTGAAACTTACCTCGCGCAATTTCGCTGACGAAGACGATATCGGGAAAATCGCCATCCGGACCCATTCCCGCCGTTACTTGCTGAAGTCTAGCCTCCAACTCCGCCTCAAGCTGAGCCCTTGTTCTTTTCCTTGGTGGTTGTTGAGCCATGGAGTTTTTTCGAGTAGTCAATCGAAATAGGGAAAAATTGGGGTTTTTGAAGTGGGGGATGATTTTATGTGATGTAGTGGGTTAATTGATGGGTTGATTGTTGGATTGATTGAGTTTTGTGGTGAGTTTATTGAAGTTTTTGTGGAGTTTGGGGATTTTTTGTGGGTTTTGTGAAGGTAGAAAGAGAAAGAAAGAAAGGAGAATGAAGAAGAATGAGGAAAAGAAAGAGGCTCACGAGTTGTTTAATGCTCTCGGGTGAGGTCTGGGCCGGTCCAGGCACCGGCCGCCGGTCGACCGGCTTGGACTCCAAGACAAATTTTTTTGATTTTTTTGGTTTTTGGGAAATTATAGTGTTCAGGTGCTCCTGGCCGGTCGTCAGACCGGCCGCCGGTCCACCGGCCAGGAACACAGCTCAAAAAAATCAAACTTCAAAATTTCAGTTATAAGGTGCTCTGGGCCGGTTGTCAGACCGGCCGCCGGTCCACCGGCCTAGAACACAGGCCAAAATTTTCCAAAAAACCAACTTCTATGATAACGTCCTCTGGGCCGGTCGGCACACCGGCCGCCGGCCCACCGGCGCAGAATACCTGCACATCAATTCTCATTCTTCAAGGTTAACCTTCTGGAGTGCTCTGGGCCGGTCGGCACACTGGCTGCCGGCCTACCGGCCTGGAGCACTTCTTCTCTTCTTCATCTCGCCTTCAAGTTCACAAGAAAGAAACCCAAGTCACCAACAATATCTACCCAACCAACATATTCCCAAAGACACGGTTTTGATCCAAACCCGACTACAAGTGTTTCAAACCTAACTAAAACTTCTTCCAAAGACGAAATACCCGAGTACACAAAACCAAATCTTCACAACTACTCCTAAAATGCATGCTATATACAAAAAATCGGTGGTTGTTGAGGGACTCCACCAAACCTAACAAATCACAAGAACTCACAAATAGGACTCTTCCTCGGGAAGTGGATCCCCAAGGAAGAGTACTTCCACCGTTCCTTTTTCATCTCCATCGAAGTATCTCTTCACTCGATGCCCATTGACTTTGAAATTTCCACCTTCTTGCTCCAAAGTTCAAAAGCCCCATGTGGTGATATGTCGAGAACTTTGAAAGGACCCGACCATCTCGATCGTAGCTTCCCCGGAAACAACTTGACCCTAGAATTATAGAGTAAGACTTGATCACCCACTTTTACATCTTTATCAACCAATTTGGCGTCATGCCATTTCTTTGTTTGCTCTTTGTAAATCTTTGAGCTCTCGTAGGCATCAAGTCTTAGTTCTTCAAGTTCACTCATTTGGAGAAAACGTAGCTCTCCGGCCATATCAATGTCAAAGTTCATTTCCTTTAAGGCCCACCATGCCTTGTGCTCCAACTCGATTGGCAAGTGACAAGCTTTGCCATAGACAAGCTTGTAGGGAGTTGTGCCGAGGGGAGTTTTGAAGGCGGTGCGAAGGGCCCATAGAACATCGGGAAGCTTTTGGGACCAATCCTTCCTTCCTTTGCTTGTGGTCTTCTCCAAGATGGCTTTTATTTGACGGTTTGAGACCTCTACTTGCCCACTTGTTTGAGGGTGGTAGGCAAGAGCGGTCTTGTGAGTGACACCATGAGAAGAAAGCAAGATCTTGAAAGTGCTCTTCCTAAAGTGCGAACCCCCGTCACTAATCACCACTCTCGGGGTCCCAAATCTTGGAAAGATAGTGTTTTTGAAGAGCTTGATAACAACTTTAGCATCATTTGTTGGGGTAGCAACGGCTTCAATCCACTTGGACACATAGTCCACCGCTACCAAAATGTACTCATTCCCACAAGAGTTGGGGAATGGTCCCATGAAATCAACTCCCCAACAATCAAAAAGCTCAATCTCAAGAATGTTTTGAAGGGGCATCTCATTCCTTTGACTTATATTCCCCGTTCTTTGGCATCGATCACAAGATTTGACAAAGTAGTGGATATCCTTGAACATAGATGGCCAAAAGAAACCACCTTGTAACACCTTTGCAATGGTGCGAGATGTACCAAGGTGGCCCCCATAGGCCGAGTTGTGAATTCTATCGACTATCTCCATGCCTTCTTCCCTAGGAACACATCTTCGAAACATGCCATCACCACACTTGCGAAAAAGATGTGGGTCATTCCAAAAATAGCGTTTTGAGTCATGCTTCAACTTCCTTCTAGCTCTAGCATCCAACTCCTCCGGAATAAACCCGCTCACAATCAAATTTGCCAAGTCCGCAAACCATGGTGATTTACCACCTATCATCATCAAACTATCTTCTCTCAACCACTCATTGATCGGGCCACTCTCATCCTTCAACCCATGATCTTCGGTAGTCAATCTAGATAGGTGGTCGGCAACAACATTCTCCGACCCCGCCTTGTCTTTAATTTCCAAGTCAAACTCTTGAAGTAAAAGAACCCACCTCAAGAGCCTTGGCTTTGCATCCTTTTTCACTAACAATTGTCTCAAGGCGGAGTGATCCGAGTATACCACAACCTTAGCACCAACAAAGTATTGCCGGAATTTTTCCACGGCATGAACAATGGCTAGCATTTCCTTTTCCGTCGTAGAGTAGTTGACTTGGGCTTGATCAAGAGTTTTGCTTGTGTAGTAGATTACATGGTGCCTCTTGTCCACAACTTGGCCAAGCACCGCCCCGACCGCATAATCGGAGGCGTCGCACATAACTTCGAAGGGAAGGCTCCAATCCGGTGAGCGGATTATGGGAGCCGTCACAAGGGCCTCCTTCAACCTACAAAAAGCACTCAAGCAAAATTCATCAAATACAAATGGTGTGTCTTTGAGAAGAAGAGAAGTTAAAGGCTTGGCTATTTTAGAAAAATCTTTGATGAAACGTCGGTAAAAGCCCGCATGGCCTAGAAAGCTTCTCACTCCCTTCACATTTGTAGGGGGTGACAAGTTTTCTATTACCGAAACCTTAGCCATATCAACTTCTATCCCTCTCTTAGACACGATGTGGCCAAGCACAACCCCCTCCTCCACCATAAAGTGGCATTTCTCCCAATTGAGGACGAGGTTGTGCTCCTCACATCTTTGCAAAACATTAGACAAATTCATTAGCCCAAGATCAAATGAGTCTCCATGGACACTAAAGTCGTCCATGAAGACCTCCATACTCTTCTCAAGAAAATCGGCAAAAATTGCCGTCATACATCTTTGGAACGTCCCCGGAGCATTACAAAGCCCAAAGGGCATCCTGTTATAAGCATAAACTCCTATGGGAAAATTGAATGTGGTCTTCTCTTGGTCTTCCGGGTGTATGGGGATTTGGAAAAACCCGGAATAACCATCTAGAAATGAATAGTAAGAATGCCCCGCTAACCTTTTAAGCATTTGGTCAATAAAGGGGATGGGGTAGTGGTCTTTGAGGGTGGCGGCATTTAATTTGCGATAGTCAATGCACATCCGCCACCCGGTCACGGGTCTAGAAGCTAAGAGAGTCCCATCCTCTTGTTCCACCATAGTTACCCCTCCTTTCTTGGGCACTACATGGACGGGGCTCACCCAAGAGCTATCGGTTATTTGGTAAATTATCCCGGCCTCTAGCAACTTCATCACCTCACTTTTTACCACTTCCGCCATCTTAGGGTTCAACCTACGTAGCCCATCTACCTTAGGTTTGCTACCCTCCTCCAAGACAATCCTATGCATGCAAAGATTAGGACTTAAGCCTTTGATATCATCAATGCTATATCCAAGTGAGCCCCTATGAGTTTTCAAGATTTTCAAAAGTTCAAGTTCTTGGCCTTCACTCAAATTAGCATTAATGATAACGGGATAAGTCTCTCCCTCACCTAAAAAAGAGTACTTAAGTGAGGGAGGTAAGGGCTTTAGTTGTACCTTTGGAGGGAGAAGGCCCTCCACCTTCTTCAAGAGTTCATCATCTACCTCATGGTCATCTCCCATCTCCTCATCATGGAGTGCCACTTGTAGAGCTTCTTCTTCGCATTTCTCTTCTTCATGCACTTTTTCAACCACTTCTTCAATGACTTCCACCGAGCAAGCTTTGTGAAACATTGGTCCCTTCACTAGATGAGGAAGATTAAATTCAAGGGTTTCGTTTCCCACCCTAAAGGTTAGCCGCCCGTCCCTCACATCAATGAGGACACCTCCGGTAGCCAAAAAGGGCCTACCGAGGATGATGGGAGTGTGGCTATCCTCCGGGATATCTAGGACAACGAAATCCGTGGGGATCAAAAATTTGCCAACTTTAACGGGTACGTCCTCAAGCACACCCAAAGGTTGCTTAACGGACCTATCCGCTAGTTGTAGAGTCATAGAAGTGTGGGTTAAACTTTCAAGTCCAATTCTTTTAGCAATAGTTAAGGGAATGACACTTACACTTGCACCATTGTCACATAATGCCCTTGAAATCATGACTCCCCCCACAACACAAGGGATAGAGAAACTTCCGGGGTCCCCAAGCTTTTTTGGCATTTTAAAAGAGTTAGGATTAATGAGGAGAGCACTACACTCCGCCTCCATAATCATAACATCTTGGGTACCCAAAGTCCTCTTATGAGTCAAGATGTCTTTTAGAAATTTTGAGTAAGTGGGCATGTTCAATATAACATCGGTGAAAGGTAAGGTCACTTCAAGTCCCTCAAGCATTTTTCTAAATTGGGTGAACTTGAAGTTTTCCTTAGTTTTCAAAGCTCTAGAGGGGTAGGGGATATCGGAAACAACAAGTGGAGAACTAAAAGATACCTTTGGAATGGGAGTTTTCTTGGTTACCTTAGCTCTTGCTATTGGTTGTACCTCTACTCCTTCATCATTGGCATCCTTGATCATCTCCTCCTCATAAGGCATAATTTCAATATACCCATCTTCTCCCTCTTTGGGTTGATCATCTTCACCCTTACCATCATCTTTTAACTCCAAGGTAGGAGTCAAAATGGGCTCTTCGAATTCTTCTCCTTCCTCAACATGCTCATCATTTGGAATCTCATCATTCATCATATCCATGTAGGGGTTATCAAGCACTAGTCCACTTCTTAAAGTCACCGCACATGCATGGTGGCTTGATGAAGCATCCTTGGAGCTTTTCCCTTGAGCAAGTAGACCTCCCGGAGGCCTTTGAGGATTGTTCAAAGCTTGAGAAGCTAACCTAGCTTCCAATTCTCTCACCTCCTTTTTGTGAGCATTAGTGACATTTTGCAAAGCCAAGTTGTTTTGGATTTCCATGTTTTTGACTAGTTGCAAAACTTCACTCATTGAAGGTTCATTGTCTTGATGAGGTTGGTTTGTTAAAGGGAGGGCAAATGCATAGTCATTTCGACTACTTGAACCTTGGTTGTTGCTTCTTTGGTTGTTAAAGTTTCCTTGTTGGTTGTTATTGAAATTTCCTTGTTGCCCCCTTGAACCTTGACCATTGAAATTTGATCCTTGATTGTTGTTGAAATTTGACCCTTGGCCTTGGAAAGATTGATCGGGAACCCCTTGACTTGCTTGATTGTTTTGGTTGCCTTGGTAAAAATTACCTTGGCCTTGGTTGTTGAAGTTTGGGTTCCCTTGGTTTTGATTCCAATTTCCTTGACCTTGATTCCAATTACCTTGGTTTTGGAAGTTACCTTGGTTATTGTAACCTTGATCATTGAAGTGTTGATTTTGGAATTGGTTGGATCCTTGACCTTGTTGAGAGTTGTTGAATTGATTATTGTAGTTTCCTCTTGAAAATTTACCTCCTCCTCTAGGTTGGGAAAACCCCGGAGGGTTGGAAGGTTGAGTTTGTGTGTGTTGAGGGTTTAACACATTTTGCCTTTTGTAACTCATGTTTGGGTGAAATTTCGAACTTGGGTGATAGAAATTGGAATTTGGGTTGTAAGCTCCTTGACTTTGGAAGGGAGGCCTTGAGGGCCGTGGGTTGTTGTTGACTCCTTGAAATGCATTCACATGTTGGTAGTCATTTCCTCCTTCATTGTTATAAGATACATTATTCCCACAAACTTCAAAGGTGTGTCCATACCCATTGCAAATTTCACAAGTAGGGGTTTGATAAGCTTCCACCATGGGAGGTGCATAAGACCCACTAGCTTCATTCACATGATGGCCTTGACTTTGATTTTGAGCCTTTTGAAGCTCGGCAAAACCCTTAGTAAAGGTTTGTGTGAGCAAATCAATCTTGGCATTGGTATCCGCATTTGAAAAGTTCTCACTTGGGTACTTAGAACTCCTCCTCAAGCTATTTCCTCTAGAACTAGTACCATAGCTAGACTCCGATTCAACCATCTTCTTAATCAATGCCGCCCCTTGTTGGTCATTCAAATGATCAAAACTCCCCCCCGCGGAAGCATTCACCATAGCCTTGGTTTGAGGGAGGAGAGTTTGAAAGAATGTTTGAGTGACATACCAATCCGCAATTCCATGATGAGGGCAACGGGCAAGTAAATCAATGAATCGATCCCATGCCTCTCCTAAGGACTCTCCATCCTCTTGTTGAAAGGTTGTTATCTCATTTCTTAGCATTGCCGTTTTGGAGGCGGGGTAGTACTTACTTAGAAACTCCTTAGCCAATTCATCCCAAGTAGTGAAAGTGTTTGGAGCATGGTTATTCAACCACCTCTCCGCCCGGTCTTTAAGAGAAAATGGGAACAACATTAGACAAAGGGTTTCCTCGGGTACACCATTCCTCTTCATGATTCCTACCCTACTTTTGAACTTTCTCAAGTGGGCATGAGCATCCTCATCGGGGAGGCCTCCAAAGCTATCCCGCTCAATAGAACTCATTTGAGCCGGGTGAATCTCAAAGTTATTTGGGGCCAAGTCACCGAAATTTATTGGGGATTGGGTATCATCGTGGTTGGGACGGTTACGGTCACGTAAAGTCGTCATTTGTGGTTGATTTTGTTGTTGAGGTATTGTAGGTGGTGAATTTGGTGGTGTATTTTGTATTGTATTGTAGAAGGGATTTTGGAATATAGGTTCAATGGTGTTGTTTTGTGGGTGATAGAAGGTAAAGACAATTAAGGGGAAACTAAGGTAAAGGGTTCACCTTAGGGGGATTTATGGGCTAGTCTAGTAATTAGCAAATGGGTAACAAATTCGAGTAGGATTAATTGCTAATGTCTCAACAATTAATAATCATCAACAAAGTCATCGCATTTGTCTCAAATCACCCATATAAACACTTAGTCTAATCATTTCTACCACCGTCGCTTAAGAAATAATCAAACCATACTTGATAAAATGGGCAACTTTCGTTTACACATTTCATCAAACACTTAGTGCGCATATGAGTAATACCCAAATAATTACCACAAATATACTAATTACCCAACTAATTAACCCACATAATCCTCCCTTAGGCTCCTCCTAAACCCTACAGGGAATCTACTCACACATGCTAAGGGAAATCAAACAAGTAAAGGCAAGGAATAGTAAAATAAACATTATGCTATGAGATGAATAATTATAACAATCAAATGATAAACAATAAACTAGAAATGAAAATAAATTGCATAAATAACAAAAAGATGAGAAATTTATACCAACAAGCTTGTATTAGTGAATAGGGAGAATGTCTTCAACCCAAAATCCTCAATACAAACCCAAAACTGAAATAATTCTACTAGGAAAGACTAGATCTACCAACTTGAAATGAGAAATTAAGTTTAATTAGGGAACGATTAAGAGAGTAATTAGTGGCTAATAGAGGTTACAAATTATCTAGGGCTTTGTGCTAAGAGAGTATGAAAAGCTGCTTACAAAATATTAGGGGAAGGGTATATATAGGTATCTCGAAAATTAAGAAAGAAAATAGAAGAAGAGTCGAATTTGCGGTGCTGTGTTCCTGGCCGGTCGACCGGCCGCCGGTCGTCTGGCCGGCTGGGAGCACATCAGTAACTTCAATTTTCACGTCTTCAAAAATCCTCTAAGTGTGAAGAGTGGGGGTCCTGGCCGGTCAACCGGCCGCCGGCCTCACACCGGCCTGGAGCACATAATACTTCCCAAGCACCTACTGTTGTTGCACAGGCCGGGTAGGCGACCGGCCGCCGGTCGACCGGCCGGCACTACCTAGGCCTTTTCTTCTCATTCTTTCTTTTTCCTTCTTTGTGGAGCTGCGGTCTAGGCCGGGTGGCCGGCCTGCACCACCTGGAGCATGCTTTCTTCACTTCTTCATCTCATCTTCGAATCCCGACTCATGCAAGACCTTTATGCTCCGATTTCTTCATTTACGCCTTAATTCCTACAAATTAAGATCGACATTCATAGCACGGGAAATCGGGAAGCAAAATGCAATCAAGGGCACGCAAATCCGTGTAAACGGACCAAAATGGGGACGAAAATGAGAGGAAAAATGTGACTAATTAAATGCTTATCAAGTGCCCAAGAACAAATTACTGTTCAACTGACAGACCAACCCTATACGGTCGAGTAGTCTCTACTCGGCCGAGTAGACCATCCACTCAGTCTAGTAAGCCCGACTCAGCTGAGTGCCAATTACATAGAAATACGGAGTATTACAGTCTTCCCTCCTTAAAAACGAACTTTGTCCTCGAAGTTCACAACTC